>JAJGRW010002436.1:0-70627 GCA_025461045.1 Carex parvula
ATGTTATCATATATGACTGAGTTGAAATTAATAATAAAACATATGAAATTTAATGCTTCATTAGACAGTACTTAAATTATATGAAATTTGATTGTTACACTATATATCTATATATGTTCAAAATATACTTATAAATTTATTTTTTTTGATGTATTTTTTTTTTAAACAACCATTGAGTTTACACTGAAGAACACATGCAAAATTCGGTATGGATTGTTCGACATAAGGACCTAGCTTTGAAGAAGATTTTATAAATATTCATTCTAGTTGCTTACAACGCATTTGTGATGAAGTAATCTGACTGGGATAAAAAAAAAAAGTTATACAAAGATAAACCAAAATTGAGTGGTAATTTAAGATATGGAGTGTAATTTAAGGCTTTTCTAGAGATTTATACTTTTAGTGAGTATGTTGTTGGATGCAGAGGTCATCTTATTTTAGACAGGGAATCCCTATCAGCAGAGCAACTGCCGTGAAGTTACAGTTTTAAGTATGTACTTATATTTAATAGTTTTTGTCTTGAATGTATAAGCGCATCTGGTGTAGTGGTATCATAGTACCCTCCCACGGTACTGACCAGGGTTCGATTCCCTGGATGCGCAAATTAATTCGTTTTTCAGAAAACACTTTTGCACAAGTAATCTAAAAACCAAACCCAATTAAGATGCATGGGCTGAAAGACTTTCAATCCGTTAGGCCTTCTAACCCTCCATATTTATTTATGGATCAAATGGGTCTAATTCATTTATAGGCCGTTTTGTTTGGTGGGTTTCTTACATTATATATGTTATTATATTCAAGACCCGAGTTCCCTTATTTTGCATAGTGCATTAAATTGCTGCACAACAAATCAACAATGCAATGTCCAAATTATATGATTAATAAAATCATCGTACCTTATGAAAGTGACTTGTGAACATTTAAGCTCGACTCGGGAGCAATTAATGTGGGGTCTCTTCTAAGCGGAAATAAATCAGCTGTCCGAGATCGGGTACTGTTCACCCTGAAATCTTTGCAATTCGAAATTCAGTCATCGAATTTATTCGAAAATGCATCTCAAAACAGCTGTTTTTTCCTTGCACGTATCTCGGAACAGTTCAACGGCTGGATTCAGATTGCAGAGATTTCAGGATGAACAGTACCGACCTCGAATTTCAGCAGATTCGGATCACTTCTAAGCGCAATCTTCATTATCTGGTACAATAATAAACATACTAACATAGTACAACCACTAAATGAGGTACACATATTGACAGAGCAGTTTTTGATTCATGCAGAGCAAGAATCGTGTGCATGACTGTTTTTTACTCTATTGCAGTGCAATGCATAATTAAAAACTGCCTAGTCAACTGCGTACCTCTAACAGGGGTAGAGCCAGACTTTCGAACTATGGGGTCAAAAAATATATGGGGGTCAATCATATACAATTTTTCTATGGAGAATGAGGATCAATTTTTATAATATCAAGCCATTTCACTTTAAATACAATTTTATTTTCTATAAAATAGAGGTCAATTGATCCCTATTTCCTCCCAGTTCCTCTTAATGCCTCCGCCCTTGACCCCTAAATAACTAATTAGGTAGGTTGCTTTTTGTTGCATTGCCCATAGTTTCTTCAGCAATCTGCATATAATCCTAGAAATTTTTTGCATGACTCTTTTAATTTATTTAACCTATGAATCTCCGAGACCCATGGCCAGAGGCGGAACCAGAATTTGAATATAGGGGAGGCTAAACATTATTTTTTATTAAGGATACCATGAAATTGTGCAATTTTTCTTTGGATATCCTTTTTTTTTTCTTGTTTTCTGCTTGCTCCGTTGAAGATTTTTTTAGACACTTTCCTTGTTTAATGTTTTCTTCTATTTCTTTTTTGTCAAAATCTGACTGTAGGTTGTCGTATATAAAGCAGTAATTACAAAGTTTAGGGTTACATATTCTTGAAAAAAGAGAAGGTGCAGCTATCATATTCGAAATCCTCTTTCCTGCCCAAGTTTAATTTGCCAATTGATTGGCTACCATATTTTCTTCCATTTTGACTTTTCCAGGAGTAATAACTTTTCCCTTTTTTCCAATACTGATGATTAGGAAACCGAAACGAGTATATGGAAATGAAAAGGCAGCCTTCCAGATTTTATTTCTGAATTTTGCATTCAAGCCCTTATAAGTTTATTGTATTATATAGGGGGGCTAATATGTATAAAAGAAAAATTCAGTGAAGGTTCAATATTGTACTTGGTAAATAAATTTTAAAATCATAAGGGTGACTTAGCCAGCATGTACGTACTAAGATCCGCCCTACCCATACTGTAGCATGTACTAAGATCCGCCCCTATCCATACTGTAACAGCTTTCACTATGGAGTCAAATGTTAATGGGAAAAAACATCCGCTACTGGCCCCATGGCTCTAACTTCTAAGTTAATTAAAATATAATTTATTTTCTTGGCCTTGGTATATCTGTGAATATAAGGGACCAAAATGATTTTATGTTCCAACATGTCCAAAAACGGTATGAGATGAGAACAAGAATGACTACTCGGTTTCAAAAATTGAGATTAGCATATAGACTCATTTATTAGAACACTAACAATCCAGAAATGAGGTTATAAAGATGCCTTTCTTACAGTGGTGGAGATGATAACCTCGCTCTCAACAATAGCATTCGTTAGCTATTTTTATGTCCTGAACGAAAAAATAATGCAGGGTTGATGACTTAAGAGTTAAGATCCTTCTACATTCCTTTCTTTCCAGATGTTTAGGACTTACTTAGAACAAACTTTAGAAAAACTTTATCACTTTATTATTGAGTTTTGAGCCTAGCTAATCTATTTTTTTTCAATTCTGGTAAAACCGTTTCCAATCATGTACGTCATGATATGTGAAATATTTTTTTTATATCAAGATGGATCAATTAATTGTTTTCCTCAATTGTAAGTATTATAAGTATAATATTTTCAATACCCACATTATTTAAAGTTGATTTTTTATAAAAAAAATAAAAAAATAATCATTTGCATGTAATTAAGCATAGAAAAAGTTGCAAACATAAAATTATTATTATTTATTAATAAATAATAAAACCACCTCTAATAATTTCTTGCGAGTAATTTTGCAAAGGTCGTTTTATACAATCAACTCTTAAAGCAATTTGCATTGTTGATGGTATGTACTGTGTCGTTTCTCCAAAAAAAAACACTATGAAAACATATATAGAATATTAATCAAGAAATAAGAAGTTTAAACCTTATATTAAATTAAAGGAAGCTGATATGAGTACCCGCAGTTGAGTACCTGCATTGTACCCGCACCTAACTGTTATAACTGTTTTTGGGAACCGCAACCTTTTCAAAATTGTAATTTTGTTTTACAAGTATTAATAGTAACATTGTGAAGTATTTATACCTATACAAGACAAGTATTTATATCTATACAATGAACTACATTATGATATATGAAGTGGGACCACAACCAAAACCAAAAAGTATTTATACCGTACCCGCACCTTTTTAACTGTCAGACTGCATTGGAGACCACAACCAAAAAGTCCGTGGATCACCACCACCAGTGCTACATTCATTGATTAAATTAATTCACATACAAAATGGAAAGTATTTATACCTAAATTATCAAGTATTCATATATAATTCATCAAGTATTCATACCTAAGATATCAAGTATTTAAAAAAAACTGGACACAATACCTACTAATCTTTTACACGTTTTTCAATGTGGTTTTTTTTTTTCTCCGTTCAATCTAACCAATTTTTGGGACGATCTATGAGGAATTTTACAAATTTAAAACCACGAACGTGTTCACACCATTTTCTTTTTTCAAATGAGATCCATGATGACATACTTTTACACGTTTTTCAAAGTATCAAATATTCAAATATGGAAAATATTCATACAAAGGAAAGTATTCATACCTAAGATATCAAATATTCATATATAATTCATCAAGTATTATACTTAAGATATCAAGTATTTAACGAAAAAAACTGGACTCATCTTTTACACGTTTTTCAAGGTGGTTTAAGGATTGACAAAGTTAGTTATACCGTTATAAAAGTTAATTGGAAAAGAATCAACTGCGGGTACGATGCGGGTACTCAACTGCGGGTACCAAAATAATTATTCTAAATTAAAATGAAAGTAAAATCACTTGGTTCCTTATTCCTCAAAAAAAAAAAAAAAAAAACACTTTTGAGTTTCTTATATTCCTTTGGAAAAATAGTTCTGATCTCACATGTATGCCAACAGAAAAGGATGCCACAAAATAATGTGGTGCTCTCTGCATGCCCTGTGGGCCTGTTGTCAAATACCCGACCAAATCCCTTCTATCGTCTTCTGCATCGCCTCACGTAAGGTGGAAACGGAGTAGTATCTGATCCGTATTAAAAAATTAAATATAGATAGAGGAGGGATATTCGTATTCAAATATTCTGGATATATATGATAGATATATTCAATCCGTTAACTAATACTACTATCGTAACCGTGTGTTACAACGGGATATATTATAAGATTTAATATAGAAAAACAAATAATAAATAATAATAAAAGAAATTAACAATAACAAATGACTATTTTAATACAATAACATTCTTTGTATGTCAGTGCATACACATTTTTGGCGTTATAATTCAATTAAATTAAATGTGAAAAGCTGCTAGGGAATAAATCCATAATATGCTTTGTTTTGTTCTCTTTCAAAAATGAATAAGAGGTAGGCATTCGGAAATTAGATATGCTATCTGCTAAAATCAGAAATTAATCTTTTTATGCGCCAATCAAAGCTGGAGAGATATGGTAATAAAAATTTAATGCTCATTTCATTTGCTAAATTCTTGGCATTACTTGTGACAATACGTGTGGCGAGTACATCTCTAACTAAATTTAGACTTTTACATGTAAAAAAGATGCATTTAATCAAAAGAAAAATATCTCTTACTCCAAAAGAGAGCGGATCTTATTTTTGGGGACCGTTAAGAGGCGATTGGGGAACATGAAGCAAAAGGTGCTCCCCACAGGAGATGGTGGTTTATGGTTCTCTCCCGTCAGCAACGGCAGGATCTAGCATGGAGAAACATAGGTCAGCGTCGCTATGCACAGAGGAGGCCGCGAAGACATGGCTGGAGGCGGAATGGTACTCCACACGCCAACAGCTGGCGCCCCACGGTACCAACACTCTCTCTCCAAGTAACAAATCAGCATACACTGTCTTGGGAAAGGGTTATCTGGGGAGACACCATTACCACCCTAGAGCACATAGGCAAGCACACTGGGTGCGTCACTCCCCCTCCATTAAAGCCGATTTAACACCTCTCACAGCTTGGGGCAGAGTGGCGAGTGATGCGCGCAGAACGCAACGCAAGTTTCGGTACGCTTGAGAGCGTACCTTTTAAAACCACGTTAACACTCCACGAGTAAGGGATGCAAGTGCACAACCCCTATCGTGTAGTATAATCGGGTATCGATCCTCAGGGACGGTTAATGCCGAGGTTAGACTTCTAAACAAACTCGATTGAAAACTAGAAGTGGAAAAGGTTTGGTTTGGTATTTAATTTCCTAAAGGGTCAAATCAAACAATTCAAACAGTTCAATTAGATGTAATAAAATGATTGGAAGAAATGTAAATTGTGTTTTGATTATGGATAAAAGGCGTTTCCAGGGTTTCAGACTTCATCTCTGATCTGCCTCTAGTGGTACGGCCCGTACCAAGTTGGTACGGCTTGGCCGTACTTCACTTGGTAAGGCAAGGCCGTACCACCCTGGTAAGACCCGTACTGGCTTCCCAGAACAGAACCTACCAGTTCGAGTGAATGCATTCCTTTGCTGGTACCTTGTGCTAAACTCTTTAGAAAGGTTCAATAGACCATACCTAAGGTTCCTAACCCTCAACCATCGTTTGTTGGATCAAGATCTAGGTTGGAATGCAATTGATTGCCTTTTAGGGTTTCTACACCTCAACTCTCGTGTGTTGGTACAGATCTACCCTAGCTGGTTGATTGGAGGTCTAAGGCACCCTCTAATCTGTCGATTAGAGGAGAATTCAACCTTTCGGCTTCAATTCGAACTATTCTACCCTAAGCATTTGATTTGGATGAGAGATTGAGATGATCACATGACCTTGATAGGTTCGATCTAAACCTAGAGGCACATCATACAACAATCACAGCAAGCAAAGCAAAAGATAACAAAGAAGATCACAATCAATCAAACTAAAGAGTTCATACAAGATACAAGTCAAAGAAAGTCAAAACAAATCAAGAATCAATCTCTAACCCTAGAAACTAAAAGAACTACTCACAGCACATAATCAGATCTAAAAATACAATAAAAGGGAGAGAGATAGCCATGGATCGAAGGGATCGAGAGGAGGAAGCTAGATCCGTCGAGTTTCGCCTCTTTCCTCTTCCTTCCTTCTTGCTCCTAGCTCCTTAGCTCTCTTTCTCTCTCTTACTGTGCTCTCCAATGGATCTGGAATGAATTAGCTGTCGAAATTGGAGAGTTCCCCGCTTTAAATAGCCTCTGCCAAAATTTGAATCTGTCAGGCCGCCTTTAAGTACGGCCCGTACCAAATTGGTACGGCCTGGCCGTACCAGGCGTGATGAGCTGAAAACGGCTAAGTCTGGTGAGACCCGTACCAAGCCTGGTAAGGGTCGTACCTCATCATCTGAATCGCCATTTCTTCGTGTGTTTTGCTCCAAACCTGCAGAAAACAAACAAACACTCAGCAGTACCAAATTCTAAAGATATATCGATGAAATGCACATGATTCTGGTGAATTAGGGCACGAATCTGGTACTAAAACAGGCCTAAAATAGACTAAATATGCGAGGTATCAAATTCCCCCAAGCTGAACCTTTGCTTGTCCTCAAGCAAAAAGTTTCAAACTCGGGTAAAAGTGCTGGACAACTAAATCTAAATGCAGATACAAGTCTAAATGTGAAAACCTACGTGAGTCTGCTATAGTCAAGAATTTCTAGAATCGATTCGGTTGCAATTCAAACATCCCTTTATAAACCTTGATTCACTCCACCAATTAGTCAATTGAACTTCTTATTTTGAGATGCTTCTAACAATGGAAAGACTAATTACCTAGGTTTGATCGAAACAATTTCATTCTTTTTCCGAGTCAGTGCTTTTATTCAAGGTGATTTTTCTTTTCATTTTCCCTCCCCCAAGCTTGAATCAAGCTTAAGGGTAAGAAAGTTGCGAACGAAGTGTGTTGGTATGAGCAAAATTTTCTTTCTTTATTTCTAATTGGGAGACGAGCTCAAAGGCGCCCATTCAAGGCTTATTGCCAGTACTCTTATGTTCTCCATCTTTTTCATTTCTTTTCTCTTTTTTTTTTTTTCTTTTTTTCTTTTTTTCTTTTTGGTTTGCTCATACCATGAATACACACATCTATTGGTATTCATTCATACCAATGGATATTCCAAACTTTCTTAATTTGAAAATCCCAATTCCTAAAGGCACAGTTCAGTTTTTTCGAATAATCTCGTTCGATTCAATTCTAATTTTGTTTCATCTTTTCCATTATTAAAAACATCTCAACCTAAGTAGTTCAATAACCAATCATGGGTTAGTTCCAATTCACTCAGGTCTATCCTAATCACAACTAAATTGTTTCAAAGTTATTCTCAATTCTAGCAAATCACGCAAATCTTCACCTAACAATGCACGAAAATACGAAAAAATGCAAGGAAAATAACAGTAAAGTAAACATGACCTACATGCAAATGTCATCCCCCCAAGCTTAGCCTGAGCATTGTCCTCAATGCTTCAAGACTACGAGATAAAAGAGATAAAAGAAGCTCGGGGAAAAGAGAGCGAACCTGATCAGCCCTCGGGGTGGTCGTACCAGAGCCAGTCGCTAAACCGCTCCTCTATCCCAGTGACACGCTGCGTGAGATCCTGGAGTGTGGCGCCCTGCGCACGGAGTGTGGCGCCCTGCTCACGGAGTGTGGCGCCCTGCTCGTATAGTGCAATACCCTGCTCCTGACGCATGCCGTACATCAGGTGGTAGACATCCTGGATGGTGGGCTCAGTGACAGGAGGGGGATACACTGGTCGACTGTAGGAGGTGGAGGGGCCGGCAGCGAAGGTGGAGGTGGATGGGTCGGTCTGGTCGCGGTGGGGCCAGCTCCAAAGAGTGAGGTACCTGCACCAAAGGGTGGAAGGATGTACCTGCTCGGAGAAGGGGGGAGCCTGGCTGGGGAATGGGTGAACATGAGGAGAAAAGGATGCGGCTGTGCCTGCTGAGTCTGGAGTGGAGAGGTGGTGGCATCAATCATATCCTCATCGCCCTGAGGTGGTGGTGGAGGAGGTGGAGGTGGGGCCTCAGGGGCAGGCTGCACGCGGGGCGGACGGCGAAATAACCAAGTGCTCCGGTCAGTGAAGGAGAGAGTGACCGGGAAAGGCATGATATAGATGGTCCGCTGGTCAGGCATGCGCCAAGCCCAAGCACCACGCCCATCGCGGCCTGCTGCCTGCTCGATGAACTTGTAGGTGCAGAACTGAGAGAGAGCGAGAGATCGGGAGCTCCTGCACTCCTCGTCGCCAATGATCTGAAGGTGTAAGTGCTCGGCGATCAGAGTGACATAGGCGGAAATGTAGACAACGCCACCTGGCTTGGGCTGCCTCTGGATGTCGATCCAGTGGTGGATCATGGCGAGCATCAGATCGGGCCGCTCGAGAGAGCTGTCGGGGCGCAGCATATGATCCACCAGCTGCAGATCCTCAACATTGGCGCGGGCGAACGTCTCGCCACGCGCAAAGATGGTGCAACCGAGGATACGCAGCAGGACCCGGATGACTGGATGTGGGACATTGAGCTGCTTGTACTCCTTGTTGAAAGCTGACCCGGCAGGGGCGCCAGAGATCAGCGCCCAGAAGCTGTCGCGCTCCAAGTCCCCAGAGAAAGAGAGGGAGTCAGTAGTTGGGTTCGGCGCAAAGCCAAACCACTCCCTCAAGTCAGACAGCCATACTCGGTGGGTCTCACTCAGCATGCGGAACCTGATGAACGGGTTGTCGTTCCGCGAGTACTTGAGCTCCAGAGAGGAAAGAAACTCCATGGTGAGCTTCTTGTAACCCCTCTGGGCGATCATCCAGAAGGCTGGAGTGATCCCGATCCGGGTGGTGATGCGGCGGAACTCATCCTCCAGTCCCAGCGTCTGAAGAGCGGAGAAATCAACAATCCTCGTGTTGTTGATCTTCTTCTTCAGCAGATGTTCGAAGTTCTTGAGCTGCCGACGGGTCGTAATGAGGAAGTACCGCTCGGCGTATGCGTCGGCACGCTGGGTGGCATCAGAGAGGGCCGTATCGGTGCCCATGGAGTCAGAGGCGTGGTCAGAGCTGGGGTCGGAGCTGTGGTCGGAGCCGGGAACGGAGCCCTGGGCGGAGGCCTGGTCAGAGGCCTCGTCAGAGCCCTGGTCCTGGTCTCCAGATGGATGGTAGGATGGGCTCTCCTGTGGGCTCCGATAGCCTGACTGATGCCCACTGGAGGTGGTCTCTCCCTCGTAGTAAATGGGCTCGACAGCGTCCCGAAGGGAAGTACTCTGGCGAGACTCAGACCTGGCTACACTCTCCCGGGAGTGGCGAGATGCTCTCGAGCCACTCCGAGACGCACTCCGGTGGGAGTGATGAGAAGACGTAGGTGCAGCAGCAGGAGGGACGTCGGCTGTCGGGCCAGTGGCGGAAGGAATGGAGGTGTCGTCAGAGGGTGCGGCGGAGCGAGAGGAATGTCGACTCATCTCTCTCAGACGTTTGTGGCGTTGGGTGGTAAGGGTCCGACTGGGTAGGTACGGCCTGGTCTGACCTAGTTGGTACGGCCTGGCCTGACCTAGGTAGGTACGGCCTAGCCGCACAGGCTGGTACGGGCCGTACCTAACTTAGGGTTTTGGTGTTGGCTGGTAAGGGCCGCACCAACTGGTACCAAAGATAAAATTTGGTTTCGTGCAACCAATTAACTCCTAAACCAGTACAAGGATGGTATACAACACAGAACTAGGCTGGTTAGGGTTAATTGGTACAAACTGGTACCAGTGTGGTGTCAGTTCAGTGAATTGAGTACGGGCCGTACCTACTTGGTACGGGTGGGCCGTACCAAGCTAGGGTTTTGACAGAAACTGGCAGAACCGAGCAAGGAAGAGAGGGAAGCACAAAAATGGAGAGAAACAAAGAAAATGGAAGGAGAGGGACTAACCGAGAGCAAGAAGGTGCGGGTCGGACCGAAGAGAAGTGCGGGTCGGACCGAAGACGTGCGGCTTGGACCGGTGAAGTGCTCGGTTGGGTGGCCGGTGCTCCTTGTGCTCGGTTAGGGTGGAAGAGAGGTAGAATGAGTGGAGAAGGAGAGAAAATGGAGTGGAGAGGGAGAGAAGAGAGAGTAGATGGAGAGGTGCGGCTGGGAAGGGGAAGGGGTGCGGGTTGGATCGGGTTTAAATAGAAAAAGGCGGCAGTTAATGCGTCGGTTCGCGTTTCTGACCTAGGTACGGCCTGGCCGTACCAAATTGGTACGGGCCGTACCAACCCATCAATTTTCAGGCCGTACCAATGTGGTATGGCCTAGCCGAACCAACCTCAAATTTTTTTGGTTTCTCTTTCTCGTGACTTCTCAAGCCGCTCGTGATACAATGCAGGAGAATGAATGCATGTCTATCTGTTCCTAAGATGCAAAACAGGTAAAAATGGCTTGGGCTGCCTCCCAAGGAGCGCTCGTTTTAGGTCTCGAGCTCGACCTTCTCTTTTCAGGCTTTGATTGGAAATGGATCAGGAGGCACTGGTGGGAGCACCCACTTCGGTGGTACACGGACCATGCGATCACACTCTTGCATCAGAAGAATCCGCAAGATTCCCATCAAGTTCTTGATCGAGCGCCCGATCGCGCTTTTGTGTGCTTCAAATTTCTCCAAGAGTGTAGCAGTCCGATCGGGTTCAAGATCTGCACTTATGATCACAGGACGACATCTATCTGGGTCTAGAAACTCATACCTGAGGTGAGCTGCTGGAGGCTTGAGCTCAGGAGTCAGCCGCTCTGTCTGGGTCTTGACGCGGGTCGCATCAGGTGCCGTGCGGGTCGGATCAAGTGAAATGGCATCGCATGCTGACCAATCCGACTCGCTTCCTTTGGTCTCCAGGTCATCAGACCACGGCATGCGGTTCGCGTCCACATGCTCTTCAGGTGGAGATACGGGTCGACTTGGCTCGATGCGACCTGGATCCACATGTTCTTCCGTGGGTGATGCGGGTCGTGTCTCAATGATGCGGGTCGCGTCAAGTGCGGTCTGGTCTGTTGGCTGGGCTGGTCCTTCGCATTCTGGCTGAGCTGGCAGCTTTCCAGGTTGAGATTGGCGTGAGGTGATGATGTGACTCAACTGCTCCAACAGCTTGTTTTGAGCGGCCAGCTGTGTGGACATGTTTTGCAACTGTTCCCACAGCATCTGGTTCACCTTCCCTTGCTCGTGTATGAACTCGATCTCAGCGGGATCAACGTACGGCTCGGGTGGATCGGGTTGGAATACGCAATTGTTCGAGTCATCGAATGGTGCAGGGTCGTAGAAATTGCAATTGTTGTTGCTGATGTAGCCATCCTGCTCCGGTTCCTCACTCCAATCAGCCAGTGGGCAATACTCATAAGAGTGTCTCCTGTCCCCACATATGGCACATGGCTGTGGTTGCTGGTTTCTGGCTGCCCTCATGCTCATTTTGATTGAATATCTCTCAACGGCCTCCTCTAGCTTGGCAGCTTTGGCATGTAGAGCTGCGATCTGATCAGCTTTGGATCGGCCGCCTCCTCCAGCTTGAAAATTGTCGCGGCCATACCAACGTTGATCAGTCATCATGTTGTACATGAGATCCATGGTGTCTCGAGCTCCTCAGATAGTAGTCGCCATAGTGTTCCTGAAAAAGAGAAAATAAAATAAGTAATAAATAAAGGAAACAAAATGAAAGAAAATGAAGGATACAAGATAAAGTCTAGATTAATTAAGTAAGATAAAATCTAACTAGGCAATTGGTTACCGTCCCCGGCAACGGCGCCAAAAACTTGATGCGCGCAAAACGCAACGCAAGTTTCGGTACGCTTGAGAGCGTACCTTTTAAAACCACGTTAACACTCCACGAGTAAGGGATGCAAGTGCACAACCCCTATCGTGTAGTATAATCGGGTATCGATCCTCAGGGACGGTTAATCACTAGGTTAGATTCTAAACAAACTTGATTGAAAACTAGAGTGGAAAAGGTTTGGTTTGGTATTTAATTTCCTAAAGGGTCAAAGTCAAACAATTCAAAGTTCAATTAGATGTAATAAAATGATTAGAAGAAATGTAAATTGTGTTTTGATTATGGATAAAAGGCGTTTCCAGGGTTTCAGACTTCATCTCTGATCTGCCTCTAGTGGTACGGCCCGTACCAAAGTGGTACGGCTTAGGCCGTACTTCACTTGGTAAGGCAAGGCCGTACCTACCCTGGTAAGACCCGTACTGGCTTCCCAGAACAGAACCTACCAGTTCGAGTGAATGCATTTCCTTGCTGGTACCTTGTGCTAAACTCTTTAGAAAGGTTCAATTAGACCATACCTAAGGTTCCTAACCCTCAACCATCGTTTGTTGGATCAAGATCTAGGTTGGAATGCAATTGATTGCCTTTTAGGGTTTCTACACCTCAACTCTCGTGTGTTGGTACAGATCTACCCTAGCTGGTTGATTGGAGGTCTAAGGCACCCTCTAATCTGTCGATTAGAGGAGAATTCAACCTCTCGGCTTCAATTCGAACTATTCTACCCTAAGCATTTGATTTGGATGAGAGATTGAGATGATCACATGACCTTGATAGGTTCGATCTAAACCTAGAGGCACATCATACAACAATCACAGCAAGCAAAGCAAAAGATACAAAGAAATCACAATCAATCAAACTAAAGAGTTCATACAAGATACAAGTCAAAGAAAGTCAAAACAAATCAAGAATCAATCTCTAACCCTAGAAACTAAAAGAACTACTCACAGCACATAATCAGATCTAAAAATACAATAAAAGGGAGAGAGATAGCCATGGATCGAAGGGATCGAGAGGAGGAAGCTAGATCCGTCGAGTTTCGCCTCTTTCCTCTTCCTTCCTTCTTGCTCCTAGCTCCTTAGCTCTCTTTCTCTCTCTTACTGTGCTCTCAAATGGATCTGGAATGAATAGATGTCGAAATTGGAGAGTTCCCCGCTTTAAATAGCCTCTGCCAAAATTTGAATCTGTCAGGCCGCCTTTAAGTACGGCCCGTACCAAATTGGTACGGCCTGGCCGTACCAGGCGTGATGAGCTGAAAACGGCTAAGTCTGGTGAGACCCGTACCAAGCCTGGTAAGGGTCGTACCTCATCATCTGAATCGCCATTTCTTCGTGTGTTTTGCTCCAAACCTGCAGAAAACAAACAAACACTCAGCAGTACCAAATTCTAAAGATATATCGATGAAATGCACATGATTCTGGTGAATTAGGGCACGAATCTGGTACTAAAACAGGCCTAAAATAGACTAAATATGCGAGGTATCAGCGAGCTTATTCCCGTACTTTTCACAACCCAAGCAGTCCCCTCTCATTACTGCTCTTACAAGCATTAATGGCACCCCACCCCCATATCTCCTTTACTAAAATGCCAAAACCCAACTACAACTCCACCTCCATTAATTTCTCCCTACCCAAACCAAGCTACAGCCATACCACCATTAACTCCCCTCTACCTAATCCCTCCAATTTATTACCCTCAGTTATGACACGTAAACGAACCACCCCCACCACTCAGCCACCTTTTGTTCAGCACAGTCCGCATAGTGGTACCCTCAATCCAAATGCTCAATCATATACATACATCAGCACCCCCCCTTCCAAATATTCAGCTACCCCCATACCCACCGACAGTTCAGCGCTATCAAAGCCCTCCTTGGCAGCACTACCTCGACCAAAACCCTTGGCAATTCTCCCACATTCAAAATTCATCACCCCAAACAGAGCCACACCATGAGCACCCTCAACTTCCTTTACCCCCAGACCCGAACCATTATTTGTGGAAAGGGCGGTGTTATAATTGTCTCAAGCTAGGGCATGACCAAACTGAGTGCCGCGCAAAGGAATGAGTATGTGCCAAGTGTTGGAACACCGGTCATGAAGCAAAATTATGCACGCAACCTACGATGGCCAAGAGAACCAGATTCGATCCACTCCAACCACGAGGGCACATGGGTGACTCGCTGCTGCCAGCAAACCGACCCCGTTCGACGACGGTATTCATTCCCGAGACAAACCTCATGAAAGTGGATGCGCTCGAATTTAATCGAGCCATTGTGATTGATGCCCGCCTCAAAACCAACCACACAACCGAAATAGTTCAATCTATACTTATGAATGTTTGCAAGTCGGACTTTCCCTTCCCGCTAACTCACATGTCGGGGTTGCAATATCTCCTTTTGCTTCCTTCCGGCTTTGATCGTCATCGTTTTCTTCTTAGCTACGACAAACCATTGCAAGACCTCGGTTATGTGACTTACCCGTGGACCCCCGCCATCAATGGCTACCCCTTACGCCTAAAGTTTAAAATTTGGATCGAGTTGAGGAAAATGTCCCCGCAAATGTGGACTATTGACCACCTAATGGCAGCGGCAAGCTCGGTTGGCATTGTTTTAGAGCATGCTTCAATGACTCGAGCCTCTTCGTTGGAAAGCATGTTTGCGGTCGTGGCGGTCCCGGATCTTAGCAATATCCCGCACACTATCAACATATGGCTCAAAGGGGTCACGCGGGAAGTTGATATACGGATCTTAAGTTGGATAGAGGAACTGGTGCCGCTCGTAGCACTGCTGGATACAACACAAAAAGAGGAAGTTTTTGCCCGTGTTCAACATGAGAACAAACAAGCAATCACAGTCCACAGGGATGCTGATCAAGGCACCAATGTACTGGCCATTGAGTTTGATATGATTTACTCGGTTTGGAAGAAGTTGCCACCCGGCAAAGAGAAAGAGAAACTCGAGAGAACACTGCAGTCCTCCCCACAATTCGCATCCATGCAGCATACCCAAACGAACCACCTGGAAGCAACACCACCACATGATCTCATCAGACAAATCAAAGGGAAGGGACAACTGGAGGAATCCAGTTCGGGTCCAACTGGAGATCAACATGGTTTACTCATTAAATACCCCCCAGTACTATTACCGCATGCCTCTACAAATCCAGCCGTTACCCCAATAGCGACTGCACCACTAAGTGGGAACTCACTTCAAAATTCAAACCCACTTTTCACTGGGGCCCACGCCAAAGAGACATCCGAGCCAACCAAACAAGTGGCTGTTGTCATTCCTACCAATTACACACCCACTACACCTCATTACCACCCAAGTCCTTTAACAGACCGGGCCATTGGCCTCATTCGGTCTCTGCCAAACCCGACGCTACAGCCACCCACTCTATCAACCCCACCCTCTGCAAGCCCCGTTATCCCCTCCAATTCGAGCCCAAATCAACCATCACTCCCAGCGGCCTATGCCCCGAGCCCAACATTTAAAGGCCCATCTAAACCCCCAACAGATCCCTCACTCACCCAAGCCCAAACAAACTTAACCACAACAGACCCCTCACTCACCCAAGCCCAAACTCCAACAATCCCAACAGCCCAATCGGCCATTACTCGCGCACCCCCGCTAATCGGATCCCCGATTATATCTGGCCTTCCAAGTCCGGATCTTGCAATCGCTATAACCTCTCTACACCCAAGGGAACCCGAAGCAGAAGACAATACCCACCTTGACCCCGAAGCAGGAGAGTCACCCCAAATCGGTTCTGAAGAACAGGCAGGCGAACTCCAAGCCGAATCCGAACCAGAGGAAGTCTTATTTCCAAATGAATTTGAAGACATGCAGGAGGAAGAGTATCGCCTATATGAGGAATATGAGGAAAATCTCCGAGCCGACTACAGTGCCCTAGAACAGCAAAGCTCGGTTGGTAATGGGGAATCGGAGGTAATAGGCGAATATGTGACACCAACTGCCTCGGAATTTGATCTGAGAATGTTTGAAGCAGCCTATGGCAATGATCAACAACAAGAGGTAAATCAACCTATGACACAAGAGGAGGCTATAGCGGCGGCAGAACTGTTGACACAAGAATTCCTTGCAGAGTCACCACACCAGGCGCAACAGGAGGAAGCCCTACCATCCCCTCCTCCCAAATTGACAAGTAATACAGAGCAGCAGTCCCTTCGCCGCAGTGCTCGTATTTCTGTCAGAGGCTCCACCAAAAACTACTCCCCCAAAAAATCAAGGAAAAAGAAGAAAGCTAACCCCAAGTCTACTTTGACCGAGTCAGATCTGCTCAAGGCTTTACAGACCGAAACACTTGAAGCTACCCCGCTCGAACAAGGTAAGTCCGACGAGATTGCTCTCTTCTGTGGGGTGGTGAATACTGACATCCCCCTACAACATGGGGAGGGACCGAGCAACACAGGACAGCAAGGACCCGCGGGGGTAGATGAGGATTTTGGGGAATCCATTTTAGGGGATTTGGAATTCAATAGTGATGATGATAAATTTACCGACGAGGAAGAGGAGTCGGTGGAGGAGAGCCGCTAGGGCCTTCTCAATAGATTTGGGTAGCAAGCAACATGCTTTTGGGACTTAACTGGGTAGATTTAGTTGAAGGCTATCTGAGTAATTGCTAATAGCAACTTTTGTGTAATATTTCTATGAATGATCAACCTTCATGTTTTAAATTTCCTTTGTGCATTTTAAATTGGAATGTGCGCGGTCTTGGCGACCCACAAAAATGTGATGTGATTAAAGATGTAGCCATTGATGCGAAACCAGACTTAATTTCCTACCAAGAGACTAAGTGGAGCAATTGCTCGATTTTCCGTGTGCGGCAAGTGTGCCCCGCGAATTTTAATCAATATGAGGTGTTGAATGCGGAGGGATCGAGAGGAGGAATCTTGCTCGCGTGGAGTTCTAGATTCACTCCCTTGCATTCATCCATAGGTCACTTTTCGGTCTCTGTCACACTGAAAATTAACAACTTTAAATTTATGTACACTGCGGTCTATGGACCAAATGAGGACAGGGAAAAAATGGCGTTTATGAATGAAATACGAGGGATCCGTACTGACAACCTGCCTTGGCTACTCACTGGTGACTTTAACCTATACCGAGACCTAAATGACACGACGGGCCATATCCGTAATCTTGGCTTACTATATGAGTTTAATAACATGATAGGGGACCTAAACCTGATAGATATCCCACTTCAAGGTCGTGTCTTCACCTGGTCTAATAAGAGACCAACACCAACCTTTTCTAAATTAGACCGAGTATTTTTATCCTGCCATTGGAATTCATTTGGAGCCACTAACTCATTACAAGACCTGCCGACAAGTGCCTCAGATCATGCACCCCTACTCCTCCACATTAAACCCCATACCAACCCGCCACGGAAACAGTTCAAATTCGAAAACTACTGGCTCAAATACCAAGAAATACAGGCAATAGTGGCCGCAGCATGGGCAACTCCGGCGAATTCAACAAACACTATCAAGATCTTTCAGAGGAAAATCTTAGCAGTTCAGAAAAACCTTCACAGATGGGCTCGACAGAAATTTAGCAAAAGAGACACATATCTTCGGAGATCCAAATGGGTTCTCCGGCAGCTTGACCGAGTTGAAGAGCTCAGACAACTCAATACAATTGAGTTCAGACTGCGAGTCTGTCTCCGTGAGCATATTTTCATCTTAGCTCGTGACAAGGAAATACGATGGAAACAACGGTCGGGCTGTGCATGGCTAAAATTAGGGGACAAAAACACGAAGTATTTTCACGCAATTGCTAATGGACGGAAAAATAGAAACTCTATGATAACGATCCAGGACGGACAAGGGAGGGCAATACCGGAAAGCCAGATTCAACAATACATCCAATCACACTTCGCCAATCTTCTAGGAAGGAGAGATCCAACCCGGAGACCTTTTAACCTAGCTGGCAAGGTTGGCCCAAATCATACCATCGGCCTCGCATGCCTTGACAATCACATAACTGAGACTGAGGTTCAAGCTGCAATAGAAGAAATGCCGAAGGACAAAGCGAGTGGACCTGATGGACTACCGATCGAATTTTATAAATCCTTTTGGCATATCATCCGTACTGACATCATGAACCTGATTCTGGATTTCCATAACCATAACCGAAACCTCAACCCAATCAACAAAGCGACTATCACATTGATACCAAAAAAACGCGCGCCTGTTGCAATCTCAGACTACCGCCCAATCAGTGTTATCAACACGGTGATTAAGATCATAACAAAGGTACTGGCAAATAGACTTCAGGCACACCTCCCGAGTCTAATTGCCAGGAACCAAACCGCATTTGTCAAAGGTCGTTCCATGATGGAATCTTTTCTTGTGGCCCGAGAATTTTTATCCTATTGCAACACTAGGAAGATACCGGCAATATTGTACAAAGTCGATTTTGAGAAAGCTTTTGACACTATCGACTGGTGTTTTCTTACAAACCTTCTCATAGAAAGAGGGTTTCCGCCAAAATGGATTAGCTCGGTATTAGCGGTTTTGAGCTCAGCAGCCTCCGCGGTCAGGGTAAACGGGTCCCTCACAGATTACTTTTCCCATGAGCGTGGGCTAAGGCAAGGGGATCCTCTATCTCCAATGCTCTTCATCATAGTTGCTGACTCACTGAATAGATTTTTGCACAATGTGGAGCAAGTCATGCCCCCCACTGTCCACATATCTCCGCAAATTCTACAATTTGCGGATGACACTGTCATTATTTCGGAGGCTCACCCTATATCCCTAAAGATAATCACCGAAGTCCTAAAGGTATACGCGGAACTCACGGGTCTCAAGATCAACAGAGCAAAGAGTGCTTTTGTCCCGATTTCAATCCCTCGGCATCTGATACACCCCATACAAAACATTTTAGCGTCCCCAGCTGAGACATTGCCCATCACGTATCTAGGCCTTCCGTTAACCTTTAAAAAATTGCGTATCATTGATTTCCAACCAGTGATCCAAACAGTACAGGGTAAGATGGAAGGCTGGAAATCAAATTTTCTATCATATGAGGGGCGCGCAACCTTGGTAAAGGCGGTCCTCTCGGCCATGCCAATACATTACATGCAAGCAATCAGGCTCCCCAAAGGGGTCATCAGGCAACTCGATAAAATAAGAAGGCGGTTTTTATGGCGGGCCAATGCTCCCTGCAAAGGCATCAACTGCCTAATGAATTGGGAAACAGTATGCGCATTGAAATGCAATGGTGGCATGGGCATGATTTCTCTCGAAGGTCAGAACCAGGCATTACTAATGAAATGGCTCTGGAGACTACAACATGACCAAGACGGACTTTGGGCGACTGCAATTAGGCAACTATACAGCATCACACAATGCTCCCAGCTTGAGGAATCCCCTCCACCAACTGGTTTCCTAAAGGACCTGGCACTGCTCGTCCCCTTCTTCGCATGTTCTGTTAGACAGGATTTGGTAACCCAAACAATCCAATGGAGGTGGACGTCCACGAAAACCTACTCCTGTTCGTCGGCTTACAGGGCAATGTCTGACACCGGAGTTCGATCGGAATGTCATCGAGCATTGTGGAGGCTCAAAGCGCCTATGAAGGTGCGCATTTTCCTATGGTTAATGCTAAACGACAAAATCTTAACACAGGAGGTACTTGCAAACAGAGGTTGTACGGTCCCCCAGGGATGTGTGCTATGTAACAGCAGTCAAACCGAGACATGCGATCATCTAATGCGAACATGCCCCTACACGCGAAACTTCTGGATGGGACTATGTGCTCAACTCAATCTCCCTAGAGTGAGGGCAACCGACTACACAGAAGTCTGGGGCAACGGTCGGCAGCGGCTGTCCGGACAGAGCAAAAACCGGTGGGATGTGACATGGGCGGCAAGATCGTGGGCAATATGGAAAGAACGGAATAGAAGGGTATTCACCCAAAAGGAGAAAGTGGAGCACATCTTAATTAATGAAGTTTCTATTGATGTACATAACTGGGGTTTATTTGGTTAGATGCAATAGCGAAAGTAAGGGCTTGGGTATAATTGGAGCCTTTCTAATCTTATTAGCGGATCTCTTTACTATCTAAGCGGACTTGAATAGGCTTTTTCTAGGTTCTTTCTAGAGGCTGTAATTTTTCTTTTTCTTAGTTACAAGGATCGATTGATCCAAGTAGCTCTTGTGTAAATACTTTTTTTATATCAATATTTAACTTAGTGGAAACTTCCACTAACCTTCATAAAAAAAATCAAAAGAAAACAGATAATTTGATTGGATGGTTAATATTCAATTCAAAGATTAATCTTTTAATCACA
The DNA here is from genome assembly GCA_025461045.1 of Carex parvula. NCBI lineage: Eukaryota > Viridiplantae > Streptophyta > Magnoliopsida > Poales > Cyperaceae > Carex > Carex parvula. Next base: position 20,378 of record JAJGRW010002436.1, read on the forward strand.
GTCGTTGACGGATCAGGACATCTACGTGCATAATATAAGAATGGAGGTATGCGTAACTCACCATCAACTAATATATGGTAAATGTATATCCTATAGTATAATATATTATGAAAAACTTTATGTTATTTATCATTATAATGAGTCTGACTAATTTGTTTTCCATAGCATTTCATCCTATATATTTCTAGTCAGAAACCCATCTAATCAGTTTTAAATGAAAAATCTAAACCGTTCGAACTGATTTCCTTCAAGAGATTTTCGTTCACATATAATTTTTTTAATTTTGTAATTCATTTAGTATCAAGTCAAGCGGTAATTTGTACGCATATTGATGCATTGTTGGTATGTCAAAAAGGACAATTTTTCAAAAATCATAAAATCAATAAAAAAATATCTAAAAATATTAAAAATTAGTATTATACAAATTTAATATATAACCAATTTACTGAGCTACTTAACTCGACGTTTCGAATATGAAAATTTGAAATTTGATCTGTAAGCATTTCTGGCCGAAGTGCTTATAAAAGTATATTAGCCGGACTCCCATTGTATAATTATATAAATATTATGGAATTTAATATTTTTAATAATATTTATATATTTTGTAATAAATATACAATTCGATCTATCTGTATCCACATTTGTCTAAAAATAAAAACAAATATAAATATGATTTTACCACTATCCGCGATCCGTTTCACCCCTACCCCCACCTCATATATTAGCCTCTATTGAATGAGACATTTCCCAAATGAGTACATGGCGCTTCTCTCTCCACTTTATACATTAAATTTGATTTTTGTTTATATTTGCCTTCAAATTGCATGTGAGTGTACGTACTTTCCAAAATGCTCTCAATATATATCACGTGATATTTGGTGGTATACCACAAATAAAACCCAACTCAGTCAATATAAATATGATAACCTCTTGTGTGTGATCAGAAAGAGGATCCAAGAGCTCTGTGCATGCCAAAGATGATAATGTTACTGTAATTTATAGTCAGTTGCAAACACAACTTGCATGTTTCTTGTCTATTGTCCTTACCACTTGCTTTTTAATTCCTGATTCTTATCCTAATTATAAACAAATATTAACGCCAGAAGATGAAAAAAAATACATGTAAGCCACTTAATTTATCAAATTTCGAAATCACATTCCTATATAATTTTTTTTGTTTAGATCATGTTAAATAATGGCTGATCATGTCCACTTAATTTATCAAATTTCGAAATTAATTAAGCACAATGTCAATAACTAATAACAGAGTATATATAACAATGATCATAACACACAAAAAGAACTCGCGCGTATCAATATACACATTTTATGAAAAAAACATTTCCGTTCACTCGATTCTATCTTCGTTCGGCGCGTATCGAGAGTGTCGACAAACATCGTGCACGCTGAAAGATAACTATTTGTTGTTAACAATGCTAGTTAAGTATATTGGAATAATTAAGCTTAGTTTTCTTGAAATAAATTTATTGTAATGTCATTAAGGAAAAAAGTTAAATAAATAAATAAGGTTTTTGGTACTTAATTTTATTTAAACAACAATAAATAGTAAGCTAGCACACATTAATCAAACTAAATTTACTAGTATATATATCTATACCGATCAAGGATCGCTAGCGGCGTCTTCCCCACTATTATTTCCAAGGAATTGAGGGCACCATGGCCAAGATTTTCAAGAAAACGGTCGTTCACTCGTTCCAAATCCAGCGTCTCCGGATGAGGAAACAAATTAAACATTATACAGTAATGGTACACAGAGACGGTACAGCTAAACATGCGGCGGGTACATAAGGTACTGTCGGGTCGAGTCAGTACAGTGAATGGGCGCATGTTTTACGGGTCCGGATCCCCTAAAGTAACTCAATATTTGAGTTTTGGATTGAGACCGTCCGATTCGAATTTGTCGCTTGAGATCGTCTCGGAATTTGAATTCGTCAGTCAGAATGTGTGTACTCATCTCGAGAACGCAAAGATTGGGTCAATTTCACTGTATCCGAATTCATGCTTTTACAAGGTGACTCAGCAAACCACCAGAAAAATAAAAAAACGCGTTTTCATGCACGCGGAGGGGGCCGTAGCCACGCCCTCCACGAATAGTAAACTGCCACGTTATAATCCTGGAGCCGTGTAGATTTTTAACCCTTCGATTCGGTAATTTAGACTACTAGATTTGACCATGTTTTTTCGTTTCCTTCTATTGTTCCTGTGGTGTAAAAAGTATGTAGCGGGTAAAAGTCGCTCCAATTGCATTAGGAGGTGAAAAAAAAAACCGATTCCCCGTGACTAGGAGTGTCAACGGGTACGATTAGAGTCGGGTGGAGATATTTTATATCCGTATCCGTTATGATAACAGGAAAAAAATTTTACTCTTATCCGTTTTTTTTAATACGGTACGGGTCGGTAAACGGATAAAAAAGTATCATTGACATCTTGATTTGTGCTTTCGATAAAATATTTTTCAAAATAAGAAAAAAATAATAATAAATACAACTAATTTGTATTATGAAATTTTAGTAAAATACAAAACTTTATTATATCACGTATTATCTTCATATAAAAATATATCTATATATATAATGTCATTTTAAAAAATTATTCTATAGGATAACAGATAAGATAATGAAAAAAGATCGTTATCCTTATTCGTACCCGATAAGTTTACGAAAAAAATATGTTATTATTACTCGTCTTTTCAGATACGATACGGGTCGGATACACGGATAAAAAGGTGTCATGGACACCCCTACCGTCAGAAGATCTCTTCTTTCATCAAAGTTTGGAAAAAAATTTCAACATTATTTGAACATTTTATTTTATTTCACTAGTTGACAACCTTTTGTTTTCTTCAAAAAATCTCTTCTTCACTTTATTTAAAAAAAAAGGTTGGAATACCAAACACTCTTTCTAGTAAACATTCATGGTCAACTACGAGCTGCAGCCAGCAAAGTCCGGAAAATTTTCAATTGTATGAGATTCATTTAAAAAAATAATTATACTTAGTTATCCATACTAGCAATGCAAATTCTAGAAGTGACAACAATATATATAATTTATAACATTTCATTAATTACTTCGATCATCTCTAGGGAAAAAGCTTTCATTGATCCTTGGCTTTATTTGTCCCAACTTTTACTTTCCTCCTACCCGACGAGTTTTGTCAGTTCAAACACTACTTAATCTAATGATTAAGCAACTTAATTAAGATCATTAATTACAAGTTGCGGCTTGTGACCGTTAAATTCGGATAATTTTATTAGTTGCTTTAATAATTTACGAGTTGGGGGTTTCCGGCGTATTGTACTTGTAGATTCCCCTCAGTTATATATATTCGCTCCTGTCCATGCATGTGCATGCATGTATTATTGCAAATTCATTTGTATGATTGTTTATCCATGCAGAAAGCACGTCATATTTGATTTATCTTAGGTCATTTCGTGGGGAACTGAAAGAATTAATATATATGTTGTTATGGCTCCCAAACATTGATCAGCCGCCTAGAGTCTCATATTTATACGCAGATGTTTGAAACTATAGTAATGGAGATTTACAAACATTTAATTACTTAACACCAAATTATTTGTAGAAAAGACGTAATTTTTTGTACTGGCTCAAGGCTAGCTACAAGCTATATTCACCAAATTTGTCTTACTAATGAATATTAATTTAATTAATCATGTAATATATACAGTTTGGAAAGTTCTTCTTCCGTTTGTAATATTTAAGAGTTCTTCGATTATAAGTTCGTATTAATACTAATAAGATATTTGAAGTTAATTTGAAGGAAGAAATTTTGGTGATTTAGATATAATACTGTCCATCTCATTTTTAACAATCATTAATTGTTAACTTCACTAAAATTATACATTGATGTATCTTAGTGAAATCTCCTCCCTCACCACCCACCCATCCCCGTCGACTTTCCCCATTCACGCCTCAAAGTCGTCCACTCTGTGCCAGCACAGTATGTTAGGGAATCATAAAGGCCAAACAATTACGTCTTATTTATATATCAAACAATTACATTTAATCTAGGAATCAAACACTTACATTCTGAGAAAAAAGAAATAGGTCCCCACCTTAACCTATGGACCGTAATATGTCAAAACCGACTAGTAAAACATCATCATAAGTGCAAAAACAATATCTGATTCCATAATGTTTGCCATAAAATTCTCAAATGCGAAGAGCAGTCTCTGTGAACACGAGACAAGTCTTCAACGGCAAGAAGCCCTTCTTCTCGCCTGTATGTCGTATGGTCATGGATTAAGGCTTCCAAGACACTAAGGCACGCCTTTGAGAAATCTTTTCCAAGTTCTCTAATGAATTTCTTCTCTCTAATCTTTGATGGTGGAAGAAGATAGAGAAGACACTCAGATTATGTGTAAAATAATTTCTATTTAGAAAACTGAGTTGTGTATATTAAAATTATGTGCCTTTGGGACCCATCCTTATATATAGGGTAACTCTAAATCTGGCACCAGATTTAGATGTCCCATTTTAGACGTCCATCTCTAATTAGACATCCAAAATTAGACATAATTGTAAATTTCACAATCAGTCCATCAATGAATGTGAATTTTGCCTGTATTGTTCTACATATTTATGGACCACACCCTAATGAATACATATATTGTCAAATATCCTTAATCCATATTGGATCACTTTAGTTTGACAATCATACATGACTGTATATAACTCATAATTATATTACATATATGCTCAAGTGGATATATGATCCAACACAGTACCCCCCTCCCACCATCGTCAACCTACAACTTAGAGTCCCCCACCCCATCAGTACAGTACCCCCTTCTCTCCGGTCTCTCTGCGGTGAGCGTGAGCGATTTAGAAAGGGACAAAAAGAGCGAAGAAAAAGGAGATCTAGGATTTCCGCTGCTCTTTCCCTTTCTTCTGACTTTCACCGTCTAGGGTTTTTCCACCCCGCCACCATTCTCTTGTTCGAACCTCAACTACCTTGCCTCCTCTGCCGACCATAGATTCGACTTTGAGGGAGGAGAGCAGCTTGGGTTCGATGCCCATCGGACCCAAAGTGGGTTTGATGGGCTCGATGACCGTCCGATCTGCTTTAAAATTCGTGCGCATGAATATTAAAGCAGACGCGAAAGTTCTGGAGTGAATCTTAAAACAGATCGGACGGTCATCAAGCCCATCGAACCCACTTTGGGTCCGATGGGCATCGGACCCAAGCTGCTCTCTTGAGGGAGAGATAAAGAGGTCACCCCACCTGCCACCTTAAAAAACCTAGATGCCTCATTCTTCTTGTTGCTGGGTAGCTAGTGCAGTGAAGAGCAAGAAGGTGAGATAGGAAATTGGCGACCACTTGCAGTCAATTTGTTAGATGTTGTAAGGTTAGAATTTGTGTTGTATTGTTGGTTAGATGTTGTGATGTATTATTAAATGATTTTGATGATGGGTTGTTAGATGTTGATGTATTTTTTTAGATTTTGATGTGTTGATGTTGTCTTAGATGTGAACGATAGAGATATAATTTTATTTTATTTAATGAAAATTATACTTAATAGTCGTTGCCAAAGTTTCACAAAAAGATGTAATTTAGTCAGCTTATACATAAATTGAAACCGATTGCTATGAATTTATATTATTATTAGAAATAAAAATTATATATCTGGCAAGCCATTTTATATTGAATAAACAATGCTCGTATTAGAGATATATAGATACAGACGTAATAATTTAAAAGCAATTGTTTAAGGTACATTCCTAAGTTGAATAATCAACTTCTAATTAGATTTAATAACATGGTTAACAAGATGCCTGATGACATACACTGATACACATTAAAGTTCAAAACATTTTTTTATCACCATATCAAGTGTCATATCTCATCCAGTCACTAATAATTTCATTCCTTTTAGCATGCAGGAGATGAAAATAAAACATTCAAATCATCTTCAATATTGTTCCCGACCTTCCATCCGAATAAAGAACAATAACTTAATCAAAAATTATATTACCCCGGTATGTTTTTAAGCTGGCACGTTTGGACAACAGAGAGACGGCGCCAGGCAACCCCGTGAGTTCGCACTTGGAAGCATCCACAGCTGTGCAGAGGAGCATGGCTATATATATATACACACATATATCTCCACGCAACACTTAATTCATAACCACTATTGCTTCCCAATTGCATACAATACCATTATGTCAATGGAATGGAGCCATTCGATGATCTGTATCAAGATTCGAACGCATTTGATCAGTACAAACTTTAAAATTTCCCGTACGAATCTTAATACATATATGAATAATTAAATCTGACATGACATCGGACCCCTTCTGATTCCTATGGCAATACTATTTTAATTAAGTTCCCTCTTTCAGAATCGAGTCAGGTTAAAACAAAAGGATTCACGAGCGGATTCTTGGATTATATACTTATACCCCACTTGTTGTTTCCGTCCTCTATCGATCCCGTATAAAACATGAAAAATATTGAAATGCGTTCTAATTTATTTTTAGTTTTTTACCCTTTTCTCGATCGACTTTTAATTGTATACCTTTCGTTGAAAATAGGCTGAGTAGCAAGCTCTCTGTGTGTTCTCATTTTTTTTATTTTTATTTTTTGTTGGGAAAATAGGCCGAGTAGCAGCTCTGTTACTTGCATTAAACTATTTTTGTGTTTCTTATAAAAAACTAGTTATCTATTTGAACAATTAAAAATATCTAAAAAATCCAAGGGTGTCCTTGATACGATCAGTTACACACACCCTTCTTTATTATCTAATTAACGTATTAGTTAGGCAATAGCAAAATTTCAATGAACCCTTATTTTCTCAGTACTGTTCTCGTGTTGTTCATACATTCTCGACAACTTTCTATACATCTTGTGATATGAACAATGTCTTCTCTTCATATATATACTGTGTCAAATATTCTTGCATTAATTCACCTCGATCGGATCGCTGGATTATATATGCTCATTCAATATATATAGTGTTCTTGTTACTCTTTTCCCATTAGTGAGGTTACGTACGTAGGATACTATGCATAACGCATATTTGATCTATGGTACATTTCCTATGAAAATCATGTTAAACGGTTCAAATCGACTATTCGGATCTTGAAAATAAAAATACATGTAGATATATTTTAAAAATATTTTATTAATTTTTAAGACAGGTAAATAATATTTATTTGATCTAAATATTCTATACGTACCATTCAAAAATAGTGATATTCTATCCATCTAAAATAATAAAAAAACTCTAAAAAAATATAAAATTGAATCTGCATATGAGATTATGGGGAATAATTCAAATCAACGGTTTGGACTTTGGAAAAAAAAATATTAACGAATTATCAATCTACGTTGTGCATATATGGTATCATGCACAGCCTTACCCTTTTGCTGTTAAAAAATTGTCAGGATATAATATCAAATTTTGTCTTCGAACAAGATCGATATAGTATGATTATCTACTCTAGCTGCAGTCCAGTAGCATTTCGATGCTTTGTAGTCTTGTAGCATCTTGTTATTGTTTTTGCCCCCATCCAGTTAACAGATCCATCAATATTGATATCCAGTTCCTAACATATGGAATACATCCTTTGAGAAGCATAAACTAATGATAAATCACAAATCCTCAAAAATTGAAGAGAGAAATATGAAGACATTTAACACTCATCAATCAACTTCATGACTTACGACTAAGTCTCAATTAAATTTAGCCAATAACCTAATTAAAAATCACAAACATGACGTCTCATTTACATTATATTTATTATTACATTACTTGTTACATTTAACTAATAATGAACATAATTAAATTAATATTTTCACAACAGTTAAGCTCCGTAAACATATATTATCAACCTTGTTTAAGTTTCCTATTTAGGAGAATCAGTTTTTGATATCTAGTGACAAAAGGTAGCACTCTTTGTGCGAGAGGTTGTGAAATCAAAATCCGGATAGAAGTCCAGACATTAATAGCAGTTGGTAGGCTAGTTCTAGAAATGCAAACGGATTAGATATTATCCGTCTGTATCCGGATCGATATTCGAACTTTTGCGGATCGGATATTCAGATACAAATAGTTTGCGGATACATATACATATATTATTTACGCAGACATGGATACGAATAATTATTTGTATCCGTGTTTTTTTATTTTCGGATATGATCCGTTTTTGCGGATCCGGATACAAATAATTATTGTTATCCGCATTTTTTTATCCACTTGTTTTAGAATAATGAATAATATATGGTTAGAAAGGAATAGTTTTTTGTTCGTATTTATTGATTAAAATATAGTTATGTTGGTGATTAAGTTTTGTTAAGGATATATATTTTATAATAAAATAACAAATTTAATATGAGAAAACCATAATGATTGAATGTCCGAATTATATGTAATTTTTATGTTATTTTATTTTCTAGTGAAAAATCAATTTATTGAATAATATGTTCGTTTTATTACAATATTTAAATTAGGTATCCGAATTATGTATGTGTGTATGTATGTATTTGATAGGTCTAAATTATATACACATTCGATCTAGTTTTTATCACATAATAGCACAAAATATCTTATATTTTAGTAGAGAATAGAATGAAATATATCCAAGAATCAAGTTACTGCCAAAGTCTATTTAAGTTACAGGAAATGGAGCAAATTGTAGATCTTCTCGCAAGCTTTCCGAAAAGTGGTAGAACACTGAAAACGGAGTTACGGATCATGAGTTATGCCCGTTTGAATTTCAGAGCAAAACAGGGGAAACAGAGGCCAGTGCGGGTCAGCCACACGCACTCAGCCATCAGGAGATGAAAACAGAAAAGTCCGAGCGCAGTGCGGACGCACTGACCCAGAGTGCGGATCAACCACCCGCACTCAGCCGACACACAGTTCGTATTTTGGCCATATATTGGTCATACGAACTCCGATTTGGGTGAATCAAAGCTTGACGAAACCAAGTCAAAGAGATCTACAACTTTCATGAAGAAAACAAATCCAAATTCGGAATATATAATTCTGTACAGCCGCATCAATGGCCGCATCAGCCTGAAAAACTGTTAAACATGGAAAGTTAGTGGCTTAGTGGGCGCCAAAATTAGAATAACTTGGTCTCCAAGTTCAGAAAATGTTATATAAGGCTAAGGAGACCACATGAGAAATCATTGACTATTACATATCCATTTTCCACAAATTGAGAGAGAGAGATCTGCAGAAATTCTCGAAGTTCCGAAGGCTTTTCAAGGAAGGAGAAGAAGAAGATTCCAGCAAAGAGTCGGCAAGATCGAGGTTTTTGATCTAAGAAAGGGTGTAATCATTTCTTTATTTCATTTCTTATTGTTTTTGCCAAACTTTGTTATGGATCTCTCCAAGAGAGAGTAGTTCTCTTTCTAGGGGTTTAGGTCAATGCATGAACTTGTTTAATTCTATCTTATTCGGATATTTATTTTTATTATGATTGTTTTATCGGATTTGATTGTTAATTTCTGTGATTTATCATTTGTGCTAATTACATAGTTTAGTACTTGAATTGGACAAGTCCCGCTTTGGATTCAAAAGAACCAAAGTAGTTAGGATGGAATAGGAGAGTACCAAATTATGAGCATAAATAACTTAGGTTTTAGATTAGAAGCGACCGTACTTTGATATCCAAACTGAAACTATAGGAATTAAGATTAGGGTTTGGTGAAGGACTTAATCGTGAAGGCAAATCCCTAATTAGAACCCCTTGAATTGAATTGCATATTGGTATGAAGGACTTAATCGTGAAGTACCAATATTTGAGGATAGGATAGGCTAACATCAAGCTTCATAGTCTAGGTGATCTAGGCACGTTATTTAATCACGGATGTGACCCTGGATAACATTTTAGGTTAGAAATCTCATCAAATCAAATATGAATTCAAACAAACCGAATAAGTAGAATTAGCAAGGAATTGTAGACCGAATGCCCCTAGATCTCCTTAAACTTGAAAACAAACCAATCTTTCTTTTCTTTATTTTATTTATTTTATTTACATTTATTGTTTGAAACTCCTCTCTTCCGGGTATTGAACCCAAACTTAGGATTTTAGAACAAAACCCCCCCTTTTTACTTTATTGTTTAGTTTTAGAAGTAGTTTTCTTTAATTAAAAATTGGTATTTCCCTATCTCCCTGCGGATCGACACCTAAATACTACGATCGATAGGTTGTGCGCTTGCAACTAACCTATTAATTGAGTACGAGGGTTTATAAATATTAAAAGTTAAAAGAGTACAAAAATTCTATCTCTAAAATACTCAACAAGCTTTTTGGCGCCGTTGCCGGGGAGAATAGGATAGATACTAGTTTTTATTTTAGGAAAGTACTTTTAATTCTTAGTTTCCTTATTTACTTTTCAGAAAATTCAAAAATCCAAAAATAGTTCATTTTCTTTTTTTACAATTTCTGAAATTTACTTTCTTTATTTAGAAAAATCTAAAAATATTTTACTTTCCTTATTTAATTTTCTGCACTTTACCATTCTCTATTTCTATTCTCTCTCTTTCACATCTTATCTCTTTTCTTCTCTCATAGAGTTTGAGCGCTGGCACCAGTCACAAGAAGTCAAACCGCAAAAATTAAAGCCGGCGAATCCTTTCTTTCTCAACCAATGGCGGGTCTAGATTCCCAACTAGACATGCCTCACGGCTTTGAGGTGGAAGACATTCCAGAAGGTCTTCTCAATCAAAACTTTCACGATAACAATCTGCCACCTCCTCCAAACAACAACCCACCGCCACCACACCCACACAACAACAATGATCCGCCTATTATCAATAACAATCCTCTGTTTGGTGTCAATCCAAACAACAACGGAAATGGCCGTAGTCGTCAACAAGGCCACCACTTCGGTTTCATTCCTCAAGGCCAAGATCCACGCGACATTAAGTCCTCTCTCATCCACTTGCTTGGCCAAATTCAATTCGGGGGATCCCTAAACGAAGATCCACACGCCCACTTGGCAGTTTTTGAAGAATCCTGCGGCACTTTCGCTCGAGAAGGAGACGAGCTAGACAACCTCAAGCTCAAATGCTTTCACTTATCCCTCTGAGATAATGCAAGAACATGGCTAAGGACCGTGAATCGTGACCACATAAGGACATGGAACGACATGGAGAAGTTATTCTTAGGAAAATACTTCTCTCCATCCAAAACTCAACACTTCCGAACGAAGATCACGACATTCAAGCAAGCCGAGGGGGAGTCTTTGACCGAGGCATGGGATAGATGGGCGGAGCTCCAACACTTGTGCCCTAACCATGGCCTTGATATGTGGTTGTTATTTCAATTCTTTTTTGCAGGTTGCACGATAGCTACTAAAACTCATTTGAACTCAGCCGCAGGGGGTAATATGTCAAAGATGGATCCCGAACAAGCCATGCTAATGATTAAAGATATGGCGATCAACCAAATGGAGTGGACGGCCGAGAGAGGTGGGCGAGCCCAAACCACACCAGGGGTCTTGAAAACCGATGAAGTTACCGCCTTGCGTGCCCAAATGGAAGCTTTGCAACATCAAATGGCACAAATACAAAACGCCAAATCCCTGACGAAAATGGCTTCATACGGTATTTGTGGAGAGGCGACTCATATCACCGCCGATTGCAAAGTCCTTTTGGAAGGAGAGGAAGTCGAGCAAGTAAACTCCATATTTTACAATCAAGGTGATAAGAGGAATGACCCGATCTACAATAAGGTTAGGCCAAATGATAATTTCAATTCAAATGCTTACAACCCTAACACAAGGTGGAACCATCCAAATTTCAAATGGAAGACCGAAAATGACAACTCCAATCAATACCAAGGTAATTCCAATCAATACCAAGGCAATTTCAATCAATACCAAAATTGGTCAAACCAAAACTCATACCAAGGACCTTCTCAAAACAACAAACTAGAAAAATTGATAAAAGGCCTTGTGATCTCTCAAAACGAGTTCATGAACCAACAAAGAAACACCAATACTGATATTTCGAATTTCTTGAGGAATTTGAATAATAGGTTTGAGTTTTTAGAAACTAAAACGAAGATGCTAGAGACACAAATAGCACAACAAGTATCTTTGTCGTCTCGTCAACAAGGCACACTTCCGGGCAAACCCGATATCAATCCACGAGAGTATGCAAATGCTGTGACTTTGAGGAGTGACAAGGAATATGATGAACCAATCCAACCACAAGGACTCCCTCAATCCACACAATCTGAACCGATTTCAGCCGCACCAATTGATCCACTAATCGCACCGGCATCGAAAAAGCATCACAAAACGGGTAATTCTAACTCAACAAAGGTACAAAAATCTGAAACTCCAAAGTATGTTCCTCCTCTTAGGTTCCTACCTTTTCCACAACGGTTGGTAAAGAACAAACTAGACCAACAATATGCCAAATTCATTGAACAATTGAAAAAACTGAACATTACCATACCTTTCACCGAGGCGATTGCACAAATGCCAACCTATGTCAAGTTTCTCAAAGAAATGTTGTCAAACAAAAAAAAACTTGAAGAGGTCGGAACTATCTCCCTAAATGGGCAATGTAATGCACTTTTCTTTTCCAAACTACCTCCCAAACTTAAGGACCCCGGTAGTTTTACTATTCCATGCAAAATTAGGGAGACCGAATTCAATAGTTGCTTGTGTGATTTAGGTGCTAGCGTATGTTTAATGCCAAAAGCGGTTTATGAAAGGCTAGGTCTAGGAGAATTGAAACCAACAAAAATATCACTCCAATTAGCAGATAAATCCGTTAGATACCCGGTAGGAGTTATGGAAGATGCGATTGTCCAAATTGGTAAGTTTTTCATACCGGTAGATTTTGTTGTGGTGGAGATGGAAGAGAATACACAAACTCCCCTTCTATTGGGACAGTGATTTCCTAACCACAGCAGGTGCAATCATAGATGTGCATGATGGAAAGATTTCTTTCCGAGTAGGTGATGAAAAGGTTGAATTTAATGTTTTTAAATCTCTCCAATTTCCATGTAATGATAATGATTCGATATGCAGGGTAGATGTTTTAGACTCTATAATTGATGATCATTTAGATAGGATGATGGAAGAAGAACAATCGAATGAAATTCTGAAAGAAATCAATAAAGAAACAACTCAAAATGACGAAAATAACCACCCGCACGAAACTTTACAGAGCCCAATTTTTGCCGTTTCAACATGCACAACGCCACCGAAGATCGAACTCAAACCATTGCCAACAACACTCAAGTACGAATCTCTTGGCTCATATGAGACACATCCCGTCATAATCAATGTCACCTTGAACCAAAAAGAGAAGACAAGGCATTGGCACGACAAACACATCGGAAGAAGTTTTCAAGAAGGACCATATCGAGTATCACGAGTTTTCGACCATGGTGCCTTCAAAATCTGGAGCGAAAAAACGGGTTCATTCAAAGGCAATGGACAGCGACTTAAACATTTAATTCAAGATGAACCGATCATCGAAAAGGAGGCAATTGCCCTCGATGATCCACCACCTTTAAACTGAGCCTCAACAAGTGGAGCTCCCGACGTTAAACCGAGCAATATCTTGGGAGTTTCTATTTCTCTCTTTAATTTCCTCTTCTAGTATGAATTGACACATTGAGGACAATGTTTTGTTTAAGCTGGGGGGAGGTTAAATGAAAAACTGAAATTCACAATTGTATCTTGCATTTAGTTTAGGCATGTTTAAATTTTTTGTTTAAAACTAGGGTTTTACCTAACTTTGAATAGGGTCCAGTCCGACTTGTTATGATGTTTATCTAGTTTTGTGTCATGCATTTTGTTGATAAATTTGAGTGATTGGCAAAATTAGAAGTATTGATGCAAAATTTTAAATAATTTTAGGTAAATCCTTAGAATAATTTGAAATGACCACATAATTTGACGAAAATTTTTGTGGAAATAAAGGTGTTTGAAATTAAGACATTGGGAATTTAAATTTATTAAAGAAGCTATTTATATTTGGGATTTTACATTTTGGAAAGATTGGGATATCCATAAGTATGAAGGAATACTTAGGGATGTGTGTATTCATGGTATATGCATATATGTTGAGAAATTGGGTAAAATTGAAATAATATGGGAAAATAAAAGGTGACTCCAATGACCTATGTTATGGCTTCATGACGTACTTATGGTTATGAGTCCTTAGCACTCTTGCTTCGCTAGTCTCCCGATAAAATTGACATTCGTGTTAGTGGAAAGGTTAGACTAAGAGCATGCAAAGCACCCTTGAATTAGAACGGTTGGGTACAGTTAACTACTTGTAACTAACCGGTGCTTAAATGAGGATGGAAAAAATAGTGCTAAATCATTCACGAGATTCAAAGTGAAAAAAGTCAAAAGCAACAACAAAAATGTGAATATGCATGTATCAACACACGAAGTCCGCAAAATTTTCTAACCTAAGTTTGATTCAAGCTTGAGGGAATTTGAAAATTCCACGTTTAAGATAGCATTTCTTTTAATCAATTTGGGTAAACAAAGTTCATAAATTCTAGACCTTTAAGAAAATAAACGTTAGAGTAATCAAATTATGGGTTGAGTCATAATTATCCGAGAGTTAAACTTGAAATTTGGGAAGTTTGCATGAAGGTTTTTGTCACACCCCGCAGCCCAACGAGGCGCGACAGGTGCTTTCCTGCCGTAGACATACGGTTTCCCGTATGCCTACAAGGCAATCACGATATAATAGTAAATGAAAACATCAACAAACAACCAACAACAAATAAAATAAATCCCAGCTGGTCAGGTAATATCATACAAACCCGTATCTCGATGAATACGCACCACAAAAATGACATAGAGACTATATATGTACATCAACAAAACATAACTATATACATAATCTCTAATGTCACCATACCAGACAGTCTAAGCAGCGGAATAACCAGGCCTACCGACCTCGTGCCTCTCTCGGATCTGCTGACCCGGAACCTGAAAAGATAACCCAAAGAGGGGGTGAGAAATAAATTCTCAGTGCGATAAATTTGCCACGTTTCGCTCCTGGACTTGCAATCACAGATTATATTCAAAAATAAAGCACAAATAAAGCTCCGATCAGTTTATAATAATATATAAACATGCACACATAAACCGACATCAATAAGCCAAATGAAATCCAACCAAGAATTGCCAAACTGAAGTTCAATCACACAATATTTGGTTTAACTCGAATTCAGAATATCTGGTAGTTATAGGTTTAACCGTTTAAATAAAAGTCTGGTTCCATTTCATATCCGGGAAAATTCCATTTAAAACCAAATGACCATCCAAACGCATTCACCCCCTGGGTAATGCCTCCGATACATTTAAAACCAATCGACCATTCAAACGCATTCACCCCCTGGGTAATGCCACCGATACACAAGTCACCAAAAGCCAAATTCATAATACAGAGTCACTTACCCCTCGTCCCAACCGGTACTGGGAACTGCTGAGGGCCAGACGATCTAAAGCTTTAGAATACTGGGTCATCAAAGTCCTTGCAAAGACTTTGACAAATCCGAACTCACCCCCTGGGTGTCGTCGCCACGATGGGGGACGGTAATACCATATCCACCAACCGATGGTGATATAAATCACGGTGACTTTCAATTCCAAATTAGATCATTCAGATCAATACACAAAGAATACCATACCAGTATGCAGATCAATCAGATATGCAATTCGAGTTCCAATTAATTAGGCAATGCAATGCATATGCAACACAATCCGATAATGCAATTCAACCAATGATCAACATGTCAATAGAAACACAGTTTAATTCTGAATATAAACTATCAAACAAGTCCAGAAACCCCGCACCTGAGTATATCGCGTACTCATCTAAGGCTCAGGCGCCTCGAATGATCCCGAGATCCGATGCCTCGTAGGTTTACCACCTATTTAACCGTTTAGATTCGATTAAAACAACCGATTGATATCCCGTAGATTAAACCGAGTTAAATTAGGTTAAACACGATTTAATATTCGTATTCGGGTCCTAATGGTATAGGTTTAGGTCATGGTTCAACCAATTAGGTTTAGACAACACAAAATACACAATTTCTGAATTTCTGAGTGTCATTGCGGCCCGGAATGGCCTTGTTGCGGCCCGCAGACAAACCTTCCAGAGAGTTGGTTTTCTGCCCCATCTCATTGCGGCCCGTAATAGCCTTATTGCGGCCCGCAACCACAACACAGAACAGCCTAGAATTTGTTAAGTCCCCTGCCCCCTTGCGGCCCGCAATGCCTATTATTTCGGTCCGTAATACTCACACAGAATCACGTTTTCATGTCATAGTTTGACTTGTTTCGATCGAGTTTCGATACGGTTAACCATTGCTTCGTATTCTCGGTTCGACATGGTATATTCACATCTAGTTATCGAGAACCAACACAATTAACTATGAATTCAATTGGTATAAAATTGGTACAAACCCTAATTCCAAAATTCAGCTCAAACGAATAATTCAATCGAACGATACGAATCGAGATGTTCAAACGATTATAACTCGATCAATTCAGATCCAAATGGTGCATAACACCTGAAAATTTAGTAATTTCCCCAAATCCCACCATTTTTACCAAACCCTAATTCCATTTCCAATTTCCCAAACAAATCAATTGATTCAATCCAAATCAAACCGAATATCGAGTTATATCGAATCAATCGAACTTAAATTCGAATTCTCAAAGAAATATAACAATTCGAACAACTTAGGGTTTTCAAAAGATTGTAAAGAAGGAAGATAAATACCAAATTGAAGCTTTAGAATAGATCACGATCGTCTAATTAGCTCGAATCTCCGATTTCCGACAATTCCGATCAGATTTCGTGCTCGATTTCTCTCTTTCTCTCTTTTTCTCTTTGGTTCGGCCAACCTAGCCCTTCCCCGAATTTTAGAGGTGTAAATGGAAAATATCAAGTGAAAGAGAAGGGTGTCATGTTTAATATTTGGAATTTTTGCAAATAAGCCCTCCAAGTTTCTAAATATTGCATTACTTAAAAATCTTCACAATTAGGCCCTTTTTGTATAATCTTAATTATTCAAGGTTGATAATGTAACAGTTTTAATTTATGCCAAGATCATACAAATTTTTCACTTGAGAAAACATACTTGATACAAGGTGTATCAAAGAGATCGAATTGTAGTCCAAGTTTAGATGTTGCTTGGGGACAAGCAAGGTTCAAGCTTGGGGGTATTTGATAGGTCTAAATTATATACACATTCGATTTAGTTTTTTTCACATAATATCACCAAATATCTTGTATTTTAGTAGAGAATAGAATGAAATATATCTAAGAATCAAGTTACTGCCAAAGTCTATTTAAGTTACAGGAAATGGAGCAAATTGTAGATCTTCTCGCAAGCTTTCCGAAAAGTGGTAAAACACTGAAAACGGAGTTACGGATCATGAGTTATACCCGTTTGAATTGCAGAGCAAAACAGGAGAAACAGAGCCCAGTGCGGACGCACTGACCTCCAGTGCGGGTCAGCCACACGCACTCAGCCATCAGGAGATGAAAACAGAAAAGTCCGAGCGCAGTGCGGACGCACTGACCCAGAGTGCGGATCAACCACCCGCACTCAGCCGACACACATTTCGTATTTTGGCCATATCTTAGTCATACGAACTCCGATTTGGATGATTCAAAGCTTGACGGAACTAGGACAAAGAGATCTACAACTTTCATGAAGGAAACAAATCCAAATTTGAAATATATAATTCTGTACAGCCACATCAATGGCCGCATCAGCCTGAAAAACTGTTAAACATGGAAAGTTAGTGGCTTAGTAAGCGCCAAAATTAGAATAACTTGGTCTCCAAGTTCAGAAAATGTTATATAAGGCCAAGGAGACCACATGAGAAATCATCGACTATTACATATCTATTTTTCACAAATTGAGAGAGAGAGAGATCTGTAGAAATTCTCGAAGTTCCGAAGGCTTTTCAAGGAAGGAGAAGAAGAAGATTCAAGCAAGGAGTCGGCAAGATCGAGGTTTTTGATCTAAGAAAGGGTGTAGTCATTTCTTTATTTCATTTCTTATTGTTTTTGCCAAACTTTGTTATGGATCTCTCCAAGAGAGAGTAGTTCTCTTTTTAGGGGTTTAGGTCAATACATGAACTTGTTTAATTCTATCTTATTCGGATATTTGTTTTTATTATGATTGTTTTATCGGATTTGATTATTAATTTCTGTGATTTATCATTTGTGCTAATTACATAGTTTAGTACTTGAATTGGACAAGTCCCACTGGAGAAATCCTTCTTTTTGAGGGCTGTGTGTGGGGAAAGAACCAAAGTAGTTAGGATGGAATAGGAGAGTACCAAATTATGAGCATAAATATCTTAGGTTTTGGATTAGAAGCGACCGTACTTTGATATCCAAACTGGAACTATAGGAATTAAGATTAGGGTTTGGTGAAGGACTTAATCGTGAAGGCAAATCCCTAATTAGGACCCCTTGAATTGAATTGCATATTGGTATGAAGGACTTAATCGTGAAGTACCAATATTTGAGGATAGGATAGGCTAACATCAAGCTTCATGGTCTAGGTGATCTAGGCACGTTATTTAATCACGGATGTGACTCTGGATAACATTTTAGGTTAGAAACCTCATCAAATCAAACATGAATTCAAACAAACCGAATAAGTAGAATTAGCAAGGAATTGTAGACCGAATGCCCCTAGATCTCCTTAAACTTGAAAACAAACCAATCTTTCTTTTCTTTATTTTATTTATTTTATTTACATTTATTGTTTGAAACTCCTCTCTTCCGGGTATTGAACCCAAACTTAGGATTTTAGAACAAAACTCCCCTTTTTACTTTATTGTTTAGTTTTAGAAGTAGTTTTTTTTAATTAAAAATTGGTATTTCTCTATCTCCCTGCAGATCGACACCTAAATACTACGATCGATAGGTTGTGCGCTTGCAACTAACCTATTAATTGAGTACGAGGGTTTATAAATATTAAAAGTTAAAAGAGTACAAAATTATATCTCTAAAATACTCAACAGTATGTATGTATGTATGTATGTATGTATGTATGTATGTATGTATGTATGTATGTATGTATGTATTTGTATCCATTTAATATCAGGTATGTATCTGTATTCATTTAATATCTGATCTATATACATATTGATAGGTGTATTTTATATACACCATCGATCTAGTTTTTATCATAAAATAACACCAAATATCTTGTATTTTGGGATATAAAGCGAATATAATACACCAAGAATCAAGTTACTGCGTTCGCTCGATGTTTCAATACAGGAAACAGTGCAAAATGAAGGAAAACCGCCCAGTGCGGATGCACTCCCAGCCAGTGCAAACGCACTGGGTACTTAGCCAATTTTCCAGCGTCGCAGACCTCACAGATGAAAAGTCCGAGCGTAATGCGGACGCACTCACCTTCAGTGCGGACGCACTCACCTTCAGTGCGGACGCATTCACCACTTAGCTGATTTTTTGCAACTTCCAGAATTTCCAGAAAAAAACAGAAGTTCAAGGCCAATGCGGACGCACTCACATCCAGTGCGGACGCACTCAGTACTTGACCGGTTTTTGAATTCTTCATATTCCTTGGAAAACAGAAAATTAAATGTCAGTGCGGACGCACTAAGATCCAGTGCGGACGCACTCAGGAAATTTTGCAGAAAATCAGAAAAGGAAACTTGGAACCAAAGGAGATTTGGAGCCAGTGCGACCCAGACCACACGCACTCATCTCCAGTGCGGACGCACTGAACTCGCAGACAGCCAGAAATTCGCATTTTCAAGAGGTTTCCTACTCTTGGCTTCCAAGGAACACGTTTTATAAGGCCAAAAATAGCCATGGCAGTCTGAGGAGTGCACCCACTAACTCCACTTCTATCCTCTAAATTGGGTGAGGCCTTTGGCTATAAAAGGAGAAGAATTTCGTCTCTCTCAGGATCCATTATATTACATATCCATTATTTTATCCATCTTTCCACAAATTGAGAGAGAGAGATCCTGCAGAAATTCTCGAAGGCTTTTCAAGGAAGGAGAAGAAGAAGATTCAAGCAAGGAGTCGGCAAGATCGAGGTTTTAGATCTAAGAAAGGGTGTAATCATTTCTTTATCTTATTTCTTATTGTTTTTGCCAATCTTTGTTATGGATCTCTCCAAGAGAGAGTAGTTCTCTTTCTAGGGGTTTAGGTCAATGCATGAACTTATTTAATTCTATCTTATTCTCTTTCTAGGGGTTCTCCAAGAGAGAGTGTTATCGGATTTGATTGTTAATTTCTGTGATTTATTCTTTATGAATTTCATTAGTACTCGTTCCTTTGAGTTCACCTGGTTAGGGTTTATTGAATTGAAGTAGTTTTGAAATCGCGTTGATCGTGTTTTTCCGCTTTAAGTCTATTAAATTCCGGCATTGGTCATGAGGAGACTACTAATTGAAACCATAAAGACACACCTTAGGATTGGGTTAGAAGCGACCGTACTTTGATATCCAATCCGGAACTATAGAAATTAAGGTTAGGATTTTGGTGAAGGACCGAAAGGCGAAGGCAAATCCTAATTAGGACACCTTAGAACAAATATCGATATATGCTTTGAAGCATGTGATTAAATATCCCTCTAGGTTAGTGACAGCCCTAGAATTCGAGGCACATTAATCCATCCACCCAAAGTAGTTGTATTAATATTTGTTCCAAAGGCTAACATAGGTTAGAAACCTCATCAAATCAAACATGAATTTAAACAAACCGAATAAATAGAATTAGCAAGGAATTGTAGACCGAATACCCCTGGATCTCCTTAAACTTGAAAACAACCCAATCTTTCTTCTCTTTATTTGATTTACATTTATTGTTTGAAACTCCTCTCTTTCGGGTATTGAACCCAACATTAGGATTTTAGAACAAGACCCCCCCCCCCCCCACTTTACTTTTATTGTTTAGTTTTAAAAGTAGTTTTCTTTATTAAAAATTAGTGTTTCCCTCTCTCCCTGCGGATCGACACCTAAATACTACAATCGATAGGTTGTGCGCTTGCAACTAACCTATTCTTTGAGTACGAATGTTTATAAATTTTAAAGGCAAAAAGAGTACCAAATCATTATATCTAAAATACTCAACACATATATTTTTAATATATGATCTGCATCCGTATATCTGTATCTGAAAAATAAAAGCAGATACGGATATAGTTTTACCACTATCTAATCCGTATCTAATCTGTTTGCATCTCTAGCTAGCTAGACCTCTATCTTATTAAAAAAAAATTCACATTTAAAATGACGATCTATTAAAAAAAAGGTGCAATTATTGCTTACAGTACATTGTGCAAATAACTTCCAATTTTGATTGTTATATAATATATATTTATGTCACTATAAAAGAATATGTTTACAATAAATCTTTCCTAATAGTAAATATAATTTTTTGCTTGCTAGTTTAAATATATATTTATATTTTTTTAATAAAAATTGGAGGTCAACTATCGAACTATTTAATATGTACAAAAAATTACCATTTAAATTTTAAACTTGCAACCTAGCTCTCACACACAAGACATTAATTAGTTGTCACCATACCAAGATTGATTCTCTAGTTCAAATAAATCTAGAGCTAGTAATTGGGACGCTGAAAATGTTCACTAAATTACATATATATATATGAGGAGGGATCAAGTTACAACAAAGTTACAATAATCATTTTTTTCATTTTCAAAGTTCAAATTGTCGATCCAAACCGTTCAACATGATCTCCACAATAAAATGTGCTTGCAGATCAAATTTTACATTTTTTTGAATTTTTTTACTATTTATTAAGTATTTTACAAAAAATAGTCATATTTAGACCATTGAATTTTGTACCCATCTTAATAAATAGTAAAAAAAATTCAAAAAAATGTAAAATTTGATCTGCAAGCACATTTTATTTAGATAATCATGTTGAACGGTTTGGATCGACGATTTGGACTTTGAAAATGAAAAAAATGGTTGTTGTAACTTTGTTGTAACTCAAATTTGTTGTAACTTGATCCCTCCTCTATATATATATGAGTGAGGCTACGGTGCTATGCATAGCACGGATGGAGTCCGTGCTACGGCTCAAAATTTGACTTTTCAAAATCCTAACGGTCAATCCGAACCGTTCAACATGATTATAAAATGAATATGTACTTGCAAACCAAATTTTACATTTTTTCGAATTTTTTTACTATTTTTTTAGATAGGTTGTTTTTGGATGGTCCAGAATGTTCAGATCAAGTGATTTTCGAAAAAATAGTAAAAAAATTCGAAAAAATGTAAAATTTGGTTTGCAAGTACATATTCATTTTATAATAATGTTGAACTGTTCGGATCGACCATTAGAATTTTGAAAAGTCAAATTTTGAGCCGTAGCACGGATCCCATCTGTGCTATGCATAGCACCGTAGCCTCACTCTATATATATATATATATATATATATATATATATATATATATATATATTATATATATATATATATATATATATATAGGAGTTGGCTACGGTGATACGCGTAGCATAGAGGGCCTCCGTGCTACGGCTCAATATTTGAGTTTTTAAAACCTTAAAGGTCGATCTGAACCGTTCAACATGATCTCCATATGAATATGTACTTGCAAACCAAATTTTACATTTTTTAGAACTTTTTTACTATTTTTTTAGATAGGTAAAAAATCACTTGATCTGAATGATGCAGAATTTTCAGATTAGGTGGTTTTCTACCTATCTAAAAAAATAGTAAAAAAATTCTAAAAAATGTAAATTTGGTTTGCAAGTACATATTGATATGGAGATCATGTTGAACTGTTCGGATCGACCTTTAGGATTTTGAAAACTCAAATATTGAGCCGTAGCACATAGGCCCTCTATACTACGCGTAGCATATTAGCCAAATTATATATATATATATATATATAGAGTATGGCTAATGTGCTTCCTCTAGAACTTCGGTCTCGTGCTTCCGGGGGCATATCTTAGTGTTTGATGTTCAAACAACAAATTCAAACCGTTAGATGTTCAATCTATATTAAATTGTACTTGGAGACCAAATTTTATATTTTTTGGAATTTTTTTACTATATATTAAGTCACTTTGAAAATTCCAAATCATATGGTCCAGACTGTTTTTACTGTTCACCCGGGTCTGGAATTTTCAAAATGGCTTAATAAATAGTAAAAAAATTCAAAAAAATGTAAAATTTGGTCTCCAAGTACATTTTAATATAGATTGAACATCTAACGGTTTGAATTTATTGTTTGAACATCAAACACTAAGATATGCCTCCGGAAGCACGAGGCCGAAGTTCTAGATGAAGCACATTAGCCATACTCTCTCTATATGTGTGTGTGTGTGTGTGTGTGTGTGTGGCCTTGAAAACAATAGGAATCTAGACATATCAGGTGAACCTACAAAAGTCTTTAGGTAAAATAATGGAAATGGTTGTCGATATTACACCAATAATAGGCTACGTTGTCACATATGCTGGTGGGTTTATAACTTATGATTGTACCGCTCCGTTTTTATGTGCCTGCTGCGGTGCCAGTGTGTCCCCAACTTGATGCGGATGGCTGATGCTCTTGATCATGCATGCATTGCTGCCTGAGTTTTTTATCCTCTCCATTCATTTCTAGCTTTGTGTTACAACCTTAATTATTATTACTTTTATTAAGATATGATAATAATTTCCTAATATATTATCTATATCTATTGTTAGAAAGGCACTTCAAGGATTATAGGATGGATACACACACACTCACGCACTATAGAAATAAATGAATATTTAAGAGATTTTAGTGCATCTTTATTTCTATAGGTTTGTATATCTATTTAAGTATTTTACCTTGCTGTTGATAAATTAGAATATTAGCCTCAGAATAATCATCATAGGCATAGATAGGCAACAAATCAGCTAGCATCCATATATGGTACCTAGCTTGATTTATGTAAATAGATCATAATCATGATGTAATTAGGCAACAGATTCAGCCATTGTAAAATAGGAATGAGCCCAACGGCTAATAGAGGTACATAGGAATGTTAGGCTATAAATATATATATGTACAGGATATGTAAAGATCAGAACAAATAAACAAAGCAATTGTTCATCATTTCTCTATTCTCTAAATTTCCACATGGTATCAGAGCGGGAGAAATCCTGACTCCAAAACAAAAAATTCCGCAACAACATCAAAAGCTGCAGATAACAAAGAACTGCAGCCATTTACCAGAAAAAATTCCCAAGCAAAGCCGAAACTTGTTCTTATCTGTTTTTTCTATCCAAGCCGAAACTTGCTCTTATCAGTTTTCACTTCTGTACCACCAACCCAAAAGCCAAACATGTCTCAATCTGACAACACCAAACTCACAACTATCATACTCAATGGCAACTGAAATTATATTCCCTGGTCCAGATCAGTAACCATTGGTCTCGGTGGCAAATGAAAATTAACCTTTGTCACTGGAAAGAAAGGAAAACCCAAAGCAGCAAAACCAACTGAGCCAACCCCCGAAGAAAAAGCAAAAATAGAAGAATGGGAGACAACCGACCAATTAATCATGTCATGGCTACTCAGCACAATGGAACCCCAAATTTCAAACGTACTCATGTACTCCAGCACATCACAAGAGGTTTGGGACAAAGCCAAGAGAAGGTTTGGCCAACAAAAAAATTTTGCTCATATATTTGGCCTTAAACAGGAGCTTGCCCAAATTAAACAGAGTACCCAAAGTAATAACGAACTAGTGACCAAAATTATGTCAAAATGGGAATAGCTCAATGTTTATCTCCCACCAACAACAGACCCAATTGAAACCCAAAAATGACCCGAACAAGACTTAATTTTCACTTACCTGGGGGCCCTCGATCCGAGCTATGAGTCGATCCGGTCTCAAGTCTTGGCATCAGCCGAGATGCCTAGTTTTGATGATGTCGTGGCAAGAATTGAGCAAGAACAGTCTAGACGGGCCCTCATGAACCCTCGACAGTCGGAAAACCACGAGAACAAGGCGTTTCAGTTAAAACCCTCAAACCCTAGTTTCAGGGACACGGCCAAAGGGAAGGGAGCTTCCAGCACCGAGCAGTGCGACCACTGCAAGATAGTAGGGCACAACCACGATGGCTGCTGGTTCCTCCATCCTCACCTCCGGCCGGTCCGAGAGAAGGGCGATAGAGGGGGTAAGTGGGGCGGCGCGAAACAGAAGAAGTTCGGGGGTTTTAGCAAAGGAGAAGAGAAAGAGACAGAAAGGACTGGATCCGAATCGGCTCACTTGACTCAACCAAATAATTCCTTCTCCGATCCAGCAGGATCTTCTGTGGCGCAAACAGTGCAACTGAATCAGCTTTTAACTTAGCTAAACAGTTTGTTACAGCACCAAAATTTCAGGTTTTGTACATTCTACTACTAATTTTAATTTATCCAAAATCAACAGCAATGTTAAAACTGCAAATATGTGTCAAAATATAAATAGATGGATAATTGACTCAGGTGCTACTGACCACATGACAAGGGACAAAAATAAATTTACCAATATTACACAAAATAAAAATTCTCAACATGTAATTGTTGCTAATGGAGATGAAGTCCAAATTCATGGTTTTGATACAACAAAAATTCTTACAAAAGATGTGAAAAATATTTTATATTTGACCGATTTTAATTCAAATTTATTATCAATTCGTAAAATAACCCAAGAATTAAATTGCAATGTTATATTCTCACCAAATAAAGTGACCTTTCAGGATCGAGAATCAGGGAAGAAGATTGGTGAGGGATGGTTGAAAAATAGCCTCTATTATCTTGATGAAAACACCAATAAATGTCATATGTCATTAAATTTATTAGATCGTGATAAATTGTTGCACTAGAGATTTGGTCATCCATCTGATCGAATTTTGAATAAACTTTTTTGTTATAAATTAGATTCCAAAAATTGTGATGTTTGTAAGTTTTTGAAACAAACTAGATTACCATTTTCTTTATCTACTAATAAGTCAGAAAAATGTTTTGATTTAATTCATTCTGATGTTTGGGGACCAGCCCCTGTTGACTCTTATAATCATTTTAAATATTTTGTTACATTTATTGATGATTTTTCTCGCACCACTTGGGTCTATCTTTTAAAAAGAAAAAAATGAAGTTTTTTTATGTTTTCAAGAATTTTACAATTTTATAGAAAATCAATATAATGCAAAAATTAAAATTTTTAGATTCGATAATGGGACAGAATACATAAATAAAAATTTCATAGAATTTTTTAAACAAAAGGGAATTCTACACCAAACCACTTGTATTCATACACCTGAACAAAACGGAGTTTCAGAAAGAAAAAACCGGCATTTACTTGAAGTAACTAGATCTCTTGTTTTCCAAACTAACGTTCCAAAATCTTATTGGTCAAATGAGGTGCTAACTGCAACTTACCTCATAAATAGATTGCCAAGTGTCATGCTTAAAAATATGAGTCCTTTAGAAATTCTTAAGAATAGAAAAGTAGATCTTGATCACATAAGAGTTTTTGGGTGTACATGTTTCGTACACATAAAAAGGCATGACAAGCTAGATAAAAATGCTGTTAAAGCCATATTTTTAGGATACACATCCCAAAAAAAGGGGTATAAATGTTATGATCCAAAAAATCATAAATTTTATATCTCACGAGATGTATCATTTTTTGAAAATGAACTATATTATCCAGCAAGTGAACAAGGAAATACACAAGGTAAACCAGTCGTATTGTCTCCAAATAAATTCATGTTTCCTGAAGAAAAAAATCAAGCACAGGTTGAGCATATAGATGAAGAACATGTCGGCAAAACAAGTGCAATTCCTTCAGGGGGAGAAGAGACAACTGAGTCACATGAAGACTCAACTCATGAAGAACCAACTCAAGAAGGAATTGCTGTAAGAAGATCTACAAGACAAACACGGCCTCCTACAAAATTGCGGGATTATGTAACCCATCAAGTTATATATCCAATTCAAGATTTTATTTGTTATGAAAGGGTATCTCCTGAATACCGGGCCTATTTGGGTAACATAACTAACCAAACCGAACCAACTAGTTTTAATGAAGCCAATTTGGACCCAATTTGGTGTAAGGCTATGAACGAAGAACTTCATCTTGGAAAAAAAATGACACGTGGGAAATTGTCAACTAACCAAAAGGAAAAAGACCTGTAGGTTGTAAATGGGTATACAAGATTAAATATAATAGTGATGGTACGGTTGAAAGGTATAAGGCTAGGTTAGTGGCCAAGGGATTCACCCAAACTTATGGTATTGACTACCAAGAGACTTTTGCACCATTGGCTAAGCTGAGTACTGTTAGAATCCTGTTATCGGTGGCTACCAACTTAGGATGGAACCTATTCCAAATTGATGTAAAAAATGCATTCCTTCAAGTAACCCTAGAAGAAGAAGTCTACATGACTCTTCCTCCAGGACATAAAATTACATCAGATCCATCGTTGGTGTGTAAATTAAGGAAAGCAATTTACGGTCTAAAACAATCTCCAAGAGCATGGTATGCCAAGCTAAGCTTTTTTCTTCTGAAAAATAATTTTGTTAAAAGCACAGCCGATTATTCCATGTTTGTCAAACACTTAGAAAATCTACCACCATTATCCTTGTCTATGTAGATGACATTTTTATCACTGGAAATGATAATGAAGAAATTAAAAGAGTTAAACAATCCTTAAAAAATGAATTTGATATCAAGGATCTTGAAAAACTCTCATATTTTCTTGGAATAGAAATAGCTCACTCAAGCAAAGGATTATTTCTATCCCAAAGAAAATATGTCCTTGACCTGTTAAAAGAGACTGATAAGTTAGGAGCAAAACCAGCTGGTACCCCAATGGAAACCAACATTAAACTTGGGCCAGAAGATGGTGAACCACTATCTGACATAGGACAGTATCAAAGGTTGGTAGAAAAATTAATTTACCTCACTGTTACCAGACCTGATATTGCGTTTGTAGTTAGTGTTGTAAGCCAATTCATGCATGCTCCACGTACCAGTCACTTGAGTGCCATTGATAGGATATTGAGGTATCTTAAAGGTACTCCAGGTCAAGGAATCTAGATGAAGAAAAACATTACTAACAATGTGGTTGGATATTCTGATGCAGATTGGGCTAGAAGCTGTGACAGAAAATCAACCACAGGATTTTGTACTTTTGTAGGTGGAAACTTAGTAACTTGGAAAAGCAAGAAGCAGAACGTTGTGGCAAGATCAAGCACGGAGGCAGAATACCGAGCTATGGCATCCACAGCAAGCGAGCTAAACTTGGATCAAACAGTTACTTCAAGACATGAAGGTGGAGTGCAAAGAAACTATGCAAATGTACTGTGATAACCAAGCAGCACGGCACATTGCATCAAATCCGGTCTTCCATGAAATAACGAAATACATAGAAGTTGATTGTCACTTTATTCGAGACAAAGTGCAATCAGGAGAAATTGAGACACCATTTGTCAAAAGTCAAGAGCAACTTGCTGATATCTTCACCAAGGCGCTCGACAAATCAACATTCAATAATATACTTAGCAAGTTGGGCTCAATTAATTTGTTCGAGTCCAACTTGAGGGGGAGTGTTGATAAATTAGAATATCAGCCTCAGAATAATCATCATAGGCATAGATAGGCAACAAATCAGCTAGCATCCATATATGGTACCTAGCTTGATTTATGTAAATAGGATATAATCATAATGTAATTAGGCAACAAATCCAGCCATTGTAAAATAGGAATGAGCCCAACGGCTAATAGAGGTACATAGAAATGTTAGGCTATAAATATCCATGTACAGGATATGTAAAGATCATAACAAATAAACAAAGCAATTGTTCATCATTTCTCTATTCTCTAAATTTCCACACTTGCTTTTGGCAAGCATATAGGCAACTTCTCATTTTTCTAGCTGATTTTCAATTTGTGCTTAATTAAATCAATCAGGGGAAAACATGTGATAATTGTACATGTACCAGTACAGTATATATATATGTAACATATTGACCTAATTAATTAATTACTGACCAGTCTTTGCTGCCTGTAGAGGCCAGTAGCCTTTCTAATTAGAAGCAAGATCCAAGCCTCCTACAGTTGACCAGAAAGTTGGAAAAAATAAAGAAAACAAAAACTGGAGGGGGGGGGGGGGGGGGGGGGGGGGGGGGGGGGGGTGGTGTGTGGTGTGTGTGGGGCGGCCTGGGGGTGTGAAAGAAGCCTGATTGATGGAATCTCCGGCTTTTAGTTACAAGAGATGAGTAGGTTGACAGGCTAAGAAAAAAAATATGAAAAGAAATTATGAGTTCCTTGACTCCAGTCCGGGTCGCATGCCAACTTGCCATATATTTTTTATTTATATCTTTGTTGTTTTCCTGAGCAAGAGAATGTTTGGTGGTGTATCAAAATAATTGATGCTGCTTTAGTCTTTTGTTTTCTTCAGTCCAGTCCGTGCCCTATTGCGAATTGTTATTAGTCTTGTCAGGATGTGGTACATATATATATATATGAGTAGAACTAGGGTGTTTCTAAGTTCATCAAGTCCAACTCAACTCTAAAATCTATGGATTTATCAAGTCCAACTCAACTCTAAAATCTATGGATTTAGCTTCAAACGATAAATTCAAACCGTTGAAAGCCTTCTACCTTATAAGTGATGCATCTACATGTGAAAATTTTAAAGTTTCGAATTAATTTAGTATAAAGTCAAGTTGTCAAAATTAGAAGATATATAAATTAATTTTAACGCATTCATTTTTTGTGCATCTTTTGATCACTTGACTCTATACAAAATTAATTAAAAATTTAAAATATTTTACATGTAGATGCATCACTCGTAAGATGAAGGATTTTAACGGTTTAGATTCGTCGTTTGAAGCCAATCCGATAGATTTTAGAATTGAGTTCACAAAAGAACTTGATGAACTTGAAAACACCCTAGTTCTACTCTGTGTATATATATATCCTTCTCAAGTTACTAGATTTTACCCTTGCCTTTTTTTTTACTATTTAGTTGGTGATAACCAACTTGCAAGAATCGGCGCAATATCATTTATACCTATCCAAATATATGCTACAATTTCACGTGTGTTAAACGTTGTGCCTCTAAAAAAAAAAAAAAATCATATTGCTGTAAAACTGTTACTAATTACCACATTAATTGCTTTTGATTTACTAGACCTTAATTATTTATTTAATTAATGTGTCTAATGCGAAGGTTCATGTGTCAAAAGTTTATGGCATCACTAATAATGTCACAAACTATCTTTCATATTTATATTTTAAATTTTAAATTTTAAACGCCGAATTAAATTGTTAATCTTGACCATTTCTATGAGAAGCGGCGTCTATGTAAAATTGTATATTTTTCATGAAGTATTTTATATTAAAATTAAAAGACCAAAAAGAGTGCACTAAAATTAGTATATAATTATAATAAGAGTGAGGATTTAAATATTTATTATGAAAGTTAAACAGTTAATCTGAAGTGCTTAAAGTGATCTCCATATGCAAATATATTTGAAGACTACATTATTTTATTTTTAGAATTTTGTAAGTATATTTTAAGATAGGTAGAAAATCACTACTTTAAAATGATCTAGAATCTTCATATCAATGACTTTCTGCGTATTTAATAAAAAATAGTAAAAAATGTTAAGAAAATGTCAAATTTGATCTTACATAAGATAATCATGTTAAACAGTTCGTATCAACGATTTAGAATTTGAAAATGGAAATATGATCCATAGTGCAGGTCGCTCAGTAATATGCATATTCCCATGATCTCACTTTTAAAATAAACTATATTAATTTGTTCGTTTCTGGACCTTGATCTTATTTGAAACAATCTCAAATATTATAAAATTTTATATGAACATCTATATCCTTTGTAACAAAGTCGACAATCAACAAGTGATATGGATCTTTTGAATTTTAATTTTTAAAATATAAATGCAAAAAGAATAATTCTAACGTGCATCCAACATTTATAGCACATCTAACACTATAGTACATGTATTTGAAAAATATTATTAAAATATAACAACTTAATTAAAATTGTAGATGTGTTCTCAATTATTTAGATAGAATGTATCAAATTTGATTTATTTTAGAATTTGATTGGTCATTCATCATCAAATTATAAAAATTTCACCTCTACAAATTTTAAGTTCTTTAATGAAAGTCTAAACATTTTTCAAATTGGCCAAAATTTGATACACACTCTATCTAAATAATTGAGAACGTACATCTACAATTTTTTTATTAATTTAAAAATTATTATTAAAATATATGTAACATAATTAGATGTACGCTTGCTAGAATTACTCATACAAAAAAAAAAAAAAAAACATGTGACGCTTACGCCACCAAAAACATATAACAATGAAATTAACCCTCCTCTTATTTAATATCTCTTCCTTGATATCGAGCCTTTATACAAAAATAGTATATCTTTCTAAAAATATATCCATGTATGCATGTTTCTGTTGATTTAGAAATGTCATTATATATGATGATTTGATAATTATGGCGATTTGATAACTCCACAAGGTCATCAGTTAGCAGTTAGCACTTTATGGTACATGGCCTCAAGTCGTGCAATTAGATTGGGTCAATTTAATCTAGCTGCAAAGAAATTTGATATGTTTTTACATAGTCGTGATCACTTAGATGACTTCATTTATAGCAAGAAATTAAATTAACCATCTTAAAATAGACTTGGAAATCTTTATATATATAATATATTTATATTTTAGTTTTCAACGCATATAACGTTTGACTTTCAATTCGCTTCAATTTCTATCCACTACATAATTCAGAAATTCAAATTTAATTTTCTCACCATTCTCGACAATGATAAACCGATAAATCGTAGTCCTTCGTCTACTTAAAATTTACTCAAAGGGATGAAAGAGTGGTTCGATGATCATCGAATCAAATTCAGTCTAATGCATGACTGATCGGAACTGTTTGATCTGCATTAAAATTTATGTGTACTTGATAGGGTTACTACTGAGCCGAGTTTTGAGTAAGTTGAGGGCAACTCCAACTCAACTCGTGAACTCATAAGCCGAATCAACTCGAGTTGCTCATTCAGAATCGAGTTAAAAATCCAACTTGGAATCAACTCGTGTTAGCTCTAGCTCGCGAGCCAACTCGTTGAAATTCGGCCTATGGGTCTTTTTCCGCAAAAAAGAAAAAAAAACTCATTGAAATTAATTTGAGACAAAATAACAGTTCAATATAAACAGTCTACAAATTACCAAGACAATCCAAACTACATAATAAAAAGTCTACTAATTACCGAATTACCAAAAACAATCCATAGTTTACAATATTGTCTAAAGAATTATCAACAAAGTCTACAAATTACCAAATTACCAAAAAAATGAACAATCCACACCATATAATAAAACAATACCTCTACTTCTCTAATGTTTTCCTCTTTTGCAGATTGCAGATTCATTAATTATAAAGAAAATATACTAACTCGAGTTGTTCATGAGCGAATTGAGGGTATCTCGAACTCAACCCATGAGTCAACCGAGTTATTCAACTCGAGTTGTTGGTGAGTTTGAGTCCAAGCTGATATTGAACAAGTTATGAGCCATTATCATTTTGTGCAACCCTTATACTTGATCAACATGAAAGTTAAAATATTTTCCGCATAAATCTTAACAGTGATTGAACAATTTTGATCGAGTATTGCACTCAATTTGATCCAATGTCCATTAAAACGCCCCCGGTTCTGTTCAAACACATAATCGTTGGATTCCTAAGAGGATATGGATTTTGCATATTTGTAGTGTTAGTGAGCAACTGATGTCATTTGTCCCAGTAGCTGAGTTCACCACCAGGTTTAAAGAGACACGTGATCTTTGGCAGCAGGTCAATTGTGCAATGATCTGTGATTCTAGATTTTGCAATTGTTGTTTTCTCAAATATTGTTCTGGATCGGTTACTTTTGGTTATCATCAAACCAAATTTGCTTTCGTTCAAATTAGGGGCAGAGTTAGGTTAAACGTGAATGGAAATCAAGCACATAAAATTTTTATACTATGAATGAAGTCAATTTGACAGTTTTATAGCATTTTTACTAAATTATATAGAAATTTATCAATAAACACAAACAAATTGAAAATAAATGAGGTCAATTGACCCCCATTTATAATAATTAAGTACCTTCGTTCTGGTTCAAATGGTTCAGTTTTTCAGAATTCTCAACTCCATTTGGTTTTATAAAAAAACTTGTTATACAAAAAGGGGAAGTAGCACAGTTAGCTAGAAGAAAAGTTTTAGAATTGTTAGTTACTCAAAAATTAAGAGTTTGATTCAACTCATGACTTCACAGCTTTTGCGAAGATTTAAAAAAAAAATAACTTGTTATACATATTGTCATTTTTGTTTTCAGTTTGATTTTTATGAATGAGAACAAAAGAATAAAAATATTAATAAAATAGTATTGTTTCTTATAATAAAATAATTGGATACAGTGGTAAGTTGTTGGTACTTGGTATCACATGCTTATGTGGTCCGGTTCATAGTTGTAATTTACGAACCTAAAGTCGTTCAAGTTGCACTACTCCCTCTTTTTAAGCAGCCCTCTGTCTCCTCTGACTCATATCGCTACTCTTTTTGTGAATCTGTTAGTACCGTTGACATCTATAGAGAGAGAGAGATGGTATCAAGAGAGCATAAGAAAGCTGGTCTGAGAGAGCAATTGCAACTTCTACGCTCCGTTACTCACTCCAATGCAGTAATTGATCGACCTTCATTTAATTAATTATGCTTTTCTTGAAGTTTCTTCATTATATATTCTTTTCTGAATCTGAGGTTTCATCTTTTGTTTTGGTAACTGTACTTTTGCTCTTATACAAATTAAAAATAGGAGCTCAAACATGAGGACAACTGAATTAATTTGTAAAGGTTTTTTCTAGCTTATATTATATCAATGGAAAACAAACAATAATTATGTACCTCCTTTCTTTGAGCCAAGAACAACAGAAAAATAATATTGGATATTAATGAATATAAGAAATAGCTTGTCATCTTATCCCACGTAGAAAAAACATTATATTGACATTTTATATATCAAGGAAAAAAAGAAGAGAAAAGCATCCGTTGTGTGTTTCAGATAGAATTTGGAGCTAGCATGCCTTTTAATCGTATACATTAATCAATTATTTGAACTTTTTGAACTAGTTTTGAAGTATGTACGCTAAGGTTTTCAGATCAAATGATCCCTTGGGATAAATGGACAAACATCTAAATAAGACCAAGAAAGAATTAATATCACTGTATCTCATGGTACTCACCCTGGACCACTCCAAATATATGCCCTACAAGCATTTTTCAATCAACCAATGCCAAAGATTTAAAAGCTATACATTCCAAGTGAAAACTTTCTCATTAATTGTTGTTTGTTTGTTGGGTTAAATACTGCAATTGAAACGTTATATATTGATATATCCAAATTGAATTTTTCAGGTTAATAAAACTTCAATCATAGTAGATGCAGCACGCTACATCGAAGAGCTGAAGCAGAAGGTTGTACAGCTAAATCAAGA
The DNA here is from genome assembly GCA_025461045.1 of Carex parvula. NCBI lineage: Eukaryota > Viridiplantae > Streptophyta > Magnoliopsida > Poales > Cyperaceae > Carex > Carex parvula. The sequence goes on from JAJGRW010002436.1 coordinate 54,979, forward strand.
AATTGCACATGCACAAAGTGTTGTCAAACAAACCACCAGGCCTATGGTATATACTATATACTTATCTCTCTCCTGTAGTAATTTCTAGTTGAACAACTATATATTGCAATGCTAAACCAGAGCTAATTCACATAAATGCTCGGTGCGTATAAATACCATGCTTAGAGGCTAGAGCTAATTCATGTAGGTAATGCAGCAACTAGTATTGTCGACGGTATTAAAATAAATATCTTATATTTTGTTAGACATAATTTTGCAATGCTGGTATGATATAAGTGGACTATTCTTCTCTCTTTACACTCAATCCAATGTGACAATTTCGTCAATTTTTTTTATTTAAGCTGAATTTAAATGAATTTTGTCAATCAGGTCACAGTTCAAACACTGGGGACTGGATTCTTGATCAATGTCATCTCAATAAACAATATGCCTGGATTGCTGGTGTCAGTACTAGAGGTGTTTGAGGAGCTAGGCCTTCATGTATTGGAAGTTAAAGCTTCTTGTGCTGATTCTTTTCGTCTCGAAGCAGTTGGAGGAGAGGTAAGATATGACAGTATAGAACTGAACAGTACATCTATTTCCACATTTCAGTGCACACATGGATGTGTCGTATGTACTCAGTTCTGACGTACAGATTATGAAGCCATGCATCTTACTTAACCGACCACTTAATTAAGCTATACATATGTTATAGAATATCAGATGCTGTGCATAATAAAATGTCAAACCAGGTTTTTTAAGTTCCATAGTTGCAATGCAGCTTTTAAAATTTCCCGATATATAGTTTTTTTTTTCTTAAATCAAGAGCTAATCATACCGAGAGCATCTAAACAGTTCGTTAATGGCAAACTTTGGTAAAACTCAAGTTGTACCAGTACCTATGCCAGTTTATCATAACTCATACCACTACCAGTAACAATACAATCTCAATCTAAAGCCCACTAATCCTCAAAAAATTTATTTCCAAGCTTAGTCCAATAAAGCAAACATCACAGAATCCAGTAAAATAGCAGTCCCGAAAAGTAGTAATAGAATGAGATTTTTTGCTTAATAATGCGAGCTTGAAATTTTACTATTCTAGTACAACTGTGGGCCCCCTCATGTTGCAGTTATAATTTTTGTTTGTTAATTGCAGGATCAAGAAAATTATGTGGATGCGCACATCGTAAAGGAAGCCGTGCTCCAAGTCATCAGAAATTGCTCTGACCAAGACTAAGATTAGAAAGAGAAGCTAGATTTTGTTTTACCCAACATGTCATTGTAGGCGAATCAAAAGAGAGAAATTCCATGTACATTTCTTGTGGCCTACAGCAAGACCCTTAAGCAACAACTTAATTTAGCACTACTCTCTTATGTAGTAGTAGTTTGAACTTAAAATTCTGAAATCAAAATCAGTAAGTATCCTCTAAAGAGTATTTTGAGAACATCTATATATGTGTTGCAATCAATGATCGATGTTTTGTAATTGCATATTTTGATTTGCATGGATCCCTTATTCCATCCTCCACGAGTATAGTATAGTATATAAAAATGCAGATTTTAACTTAATATCCCCATCATTTAGTCCTTTCCTTATTATTCTTTTTATCTGAGTTTTTATCTACTGTAATGTTTTATTTTATTACTTTCATAAAATCAGGATTGCAAAGAAATAGTATATCATAAGTATATCATAAAATATAAAAACGTCGAGGATGCAAAATTATTTATGTAGATGAAGCAGCAGAAAATGAAGCTAGTATATACGCCTTCTCCAATGCGACTGTGTGACTCGAACCGCTTTGCGAGACTGGGATTTCTTTAAAACAAGCATGGGAGATCTCTTTATGAAGTATCTTACACGATTTAATCAAGAAAGGAAAATGACATATAATTGTCAGCACCTAAAACACAAAAGTCAAATTAAATTAAAAAGGAGCTAGATCAAAACTTGGTACTTTGAGAGATGACAGCCGCGCATCAAGCTTATGACAAAGATGATACTAGAAATTCTCAAAACCCCATAAATGTAAATTATGTACTACACTTATAATTTCTAATAGAATCCTCCATGAAACTCAGTTCAAAAAAAAGATCTGTCTTCGTCAAAATAAACAAACGTACACGTGCATGATAAATTGCATCAAATTCATAATTTTATTCAATACAACATACTAATTGTTGCAAACTTCGAATATGAGTGCCGGCAAATGCTGGACAATAGATGCTAACAAACATCCCCCATAGCAATTGAACAAATTGAAGGTAGAAACGCAAAAATGAGACTACAGTGCAAACACACAAAGGTGGATTGGGAATCGGGAAGGAGAAAAGTTAGGAAATATATATTTGAAGTATATATTTGATTTTTTCACAAAAATGAGACTACAGTGCAAACACACAAAGTAGAAAAGTTAGGAAATATATATTTGATTTTTTCACAAACTGGAGATGTTATAGTGACTATGAGAGATGGAAATAAGTGGTCCACTGGAAATCAGTGTATTGGGCTTTTAAATTAGGCTTGATGAAAATCTTGTCTTGGCCCATTACTAGGTCTAAACCGGCGCCAGAGCTGGAGCGGAGTCTTGGTTGATTTTATTTCCATACACACAAAGGTAATCTGCCGCCGGTCTGGCGGAAGCAGAAAGAGAGAGAGAAGTAAAAGTGAGACAGAAGCGGCGCGTGTAGAGTGGAAAAAATGTGTTGTGCCGTGCCGTGATCAAAATATCAAGAGGTGGTCACGTGAGTCACGTCGTGTCTAAATGTGCCGTGACTAAATGTGACTCGCGTGACTCACGTGACTATTTGATCATAATTTGATCAAGATCTAACGGTTCTAATTACACATGACTTGCATGATCACGTGTCATGCCGTGCCAAATTTTTTAAAGATGGTCACTGCACGCGGATGATCACGGCACGGGACACGCGAGTCACGACATATAACCGACACACGTGTCATGTCGTTCTGTGCCATAACCATGTGGTCTCGTAAAGGATTCGGCTCCGCCATGCTATTTTTCCCACTCTAGACGCGTGGAGAGAGTGAAAGCAAGAAAAGGATCACCAGTAATAAAACCCTAACGGGCTGCGAATTGAATAAAATCAAATTAAGTATTTTTTTCCAAAAGAAAGGTCCAATAGGCTGCATGTGAACTTTAGTACAAGCTCAAGTCTGACTGACTTGTTTCTAGGCCCAGACTTACCTAATCTGTTACAGCGCCGAGCTGAACGGATAAAGAGCCGGACCGGATGGGTACGAGCGGGCCACTGGACCGATGAGCTTTTCTGCCATCTCTATCTACCGGCATCTCTAATTTTATACTGTTTATCTGAAAAGATTATTTTCTATGGTACTTGTGCAAAATACTCACAGCCAGATCAAAAAATTCAGTATCTATTTAAAATATGGGGAAGAGTCTGTTTTGAGATTCGTGCCAGATTAAAACAGACGACTCAAATCTCATTCTACACGGTCAGGTATTACAGTGATCTAAATTCATTAGAAAATAGAAAATGCATGAGCAAACGACAGAACTTTTTATTGAGCCGGTGTTTCAGTAGTACTGGGTACTTGTAGTCCTTAGTAAACATGTATAACTTTACTTGGTTGGAAATTTTAATTTCTTTTAGTGTATAACTTTAGAGGATCTGTACTTAGGAAATAAATCTGTTGTTATTCCAATGAAATTTTTTCCACGTGAGAATGTCAACGAACTTTCTTTCATGTACGAATTTCAACAAAGATTAACGAAAATCAACGGTTGAATGAAGATCAATAGTTGAGATCGAAATAACATGTTCTTGTTATTCCTTTGTAATAACAACAGATTTATTTCCCTATATTAATCCACGAGCTGGACCAACGTACTGAGTATGAATATGCTCATCCGCTTTCTGTTATTCCAATGAAATTTTTTCCATGTGAGAATGTCAACGAACTTTTTTTTATGTACGAATTTCAACAAAAATTAATGAAAATCAACAGTTGAACGAAGATCAATAGTTGAGATCGAAATAACATGTTCTTGTTATTCCTTTAAAATTACAGCAGATTTATTTCCCTGTACTAATCCACGAGCTGGACCAACATACTGAGTATGAATATGTTCATCCGCTTTCCGTTCAGTACATGAGGATTCGTGAGGCTTGCTCTCAAGGAATTTCATCGGTGCCGCCACGAGAAATTTTTCTAGAGATAGTTAATTATGAGTATTTGTGTCGGACTTATTGATTGTTGGATCGAGATTTATTATATGGAGCAAAGTTAGTGTGTGCTATGTTCATCAAGATGATACAGTGAGCATAATTTTAAAATCTATCAAATTGGTTTAAATGACGAATCTACAATGACGAAAGTGATACAAAGTTCTTAGCCTTTTATATAGGGTAATTATTGAAATGACGAAAATGACACAGGAGTTGATAACGGAGTTCGGCCAACTGAAGGATCTACGTCTCCGAGACAACGCAACCAAAACTAGGCGCGTCTTTCTATTACCTAATGCAGATAGGAATACAAGTTGGAACCAGCGAGACAACACTCCAATGGCCCAAAGAATAGAGAAATTAGCACTAAAGGCTCAAGAAAAGAAGTGACCACACATGGTTCGGAAGCAAGCACAACAACTTGGAGTAGACGAGCAACAAAGGCTCTAAGTTCAGATACTCACTGACTATCACTCTAATCTCACAATGATCAATTTAAGTAAAGTATATTTGAGGTTGCTGGAAAAATAATTGAAGTTTAGGCACAAGCAACAATTGACTAGGCTAAACCTCTCAAAGGATTTCAAAGGTTGTATTTGTGAGGGTATTCTCTGTCACCTTAGACAGATGACCAAGCCCACTATTTAAATGGGATTCAAATGAGAGCCAATGGCAAATGCAGATCACGAGATCTATAGAATTTAGGAATTAGCATAGTTAGCTTGTGCCTAGTTTCTAGTATTAACCTGCATGGTTAATTTGAATTTTGAATTTGATTTCCAACCTTGCAACAGCTAGACTGTCACAACCTCAACTCTATTTTACCATACTTATGGACATAAATTAAAAATGATAAACAAAATGGTAAAGTAAATTGAACTGGGCTTATAATTTACTACATAATTTCAAAATCTAGAGGGGCAACTGCCCCCGGCCCTTATTGGGTCGGCCTCTGATCATGTATCTATACTTTCTTTTTCTTTTCTTTTTAAAAATAAATTGGCAATGATTGTCAACTATCAAGTATATAGATAGGGGTGCAAACGGATCAGATAATATCCGACCGTATCTGGATTCATATTCAAAAATTTGATACGGATATTCGATATCTGAATATCCGTGCAAATACGGATGCAGATATGATTTTGAATTTCAATTATCTGTATCCGAATAGTAGATATATACCGTATAGTTTAATATATATTATAAAAATATTTATGTATATATCTACAGATATCCGATCCGTATCCGTCTAATATTTGATCTGTATCAGTATTCGAAAAATAAAAGCGGATACGGATATGATTTTACCACTATCTGATCTGTATCCGATCCGTTTGCACCCCTATATATAGATCTATATAAAAAAATAAGGAGCCTAATAACTGCCTCTCAAATAAATCCCCGAGCGCACCCTCAAGTATATAATATCTAACTTTTAATTTCAGCGCTCATATTCAAGCATTTAAATCTATGTTTATAACTTTTTACAATGCTACTCGCAAGCATTTAAATCCTAAATTTGGGTAGTTTTAACTCCTAAATATTTTTGTCTTCAAGCCAAAAAAGAAAAGATTCATTTCACCCACTTTTTTTTAGAAGCTGATACCAGTACCTGCGCTACAGTACATGTACTGTACCTGCACCATAACTACCATAACTGCTATAACTATCTGGGAGGACCGCAAAAACTTCAGCACAACTTTTTTTTTCTAAAGTATTAATACATATGCAATGAATTATTTATACCTATGAGGTGAATAATTTTTACGTAAATAATTGTCTCACCAACCAAATCTCCCAAACGTACCTGTACCATAAATACCTGTGGGGGGGCACTCAAACTACATGGTGTTAGGATTTCATGTGTATGCCTATATGGTGAGAATTTAAAATTTTTCTATCATAACTTGGCTCAATACACAAAAGATCTTATTTATACGACAAAAGCAAACAAGATTTTTTTCAACAAACTAATGTGTACTAAATTAAGATAAATTAATCTCATCTAATTTATTGCAAGAGAAAAAGGATGGAAACCTTTACCTAAAGAGGTTGTCAAATCTCTTGATGGAGAGAAGCCGGTTTTCCTTCTAGATCTCGTGTTCTTCTCGGAAGCTCATCTTGGTTCACCTTGAACCTAAACAACAAACTTGCACACCTCTTAGATAGATGGATGTGAAGTTCAAGGCTTAGATCCAACCACCTCTTGATCGTCAAATTAACAACCTATTTGTTTTATTGGTGGCTAAACCTATCAAGAAGAGATTAGAGATTTCGGTTTTCGGCCTAGGGTTTGATTTCACAATTTTTGGCCTAGAACAAAAAGGGGGCTGCTGCTGGAAATTTTGGCCAAGGAGAAAATGAGCAGAAATTTTCATCATTTTTCCTTAATTACACCCCTTTAAATAGGCAAGGGGTTAGGGCAACTATTTGTGTAATGTTTAAGCTATTTACACAAATGCCACTAGCCTTATTTAGCCATTTTATGATCTCTTTAATCTCATCTTGTTATTGTTTTAATAAATTAATTTATGAACAAATAATATTAATCATATTATTCTATTATGCAATATTCTTATTATTCTTATAATGCATTCAAACATTATACCAAATAATATTTGCATAACTTCACAAATTTATTTATGATCTAAGCATGTCATATAATGACATTTTATTTTAGTTTTTCATCTCATGTATTTTATCTAATACATCATTATGAAATATAAAATACTTGTTGTTTCTCTTCAGTTGCTGTGACCGTATAGAGGATCTATGTCATCTTGAAAATAATATAAAAATTTATATTATTGACTATAAGAGGTTCTATCACTATATTATAGTTATCCAAACGACATAGTAATTATTTACTCAATCCACTAATTTCGTGTCTATCATTGTCACATGATATTATGAATAATATGCAAACTAGGATCGTGTCATTTTTGCATTATATTCGTTTTCGTGGTCTCCCAAGTGAATTATAATTATAACTACATCAGTTATATTGCATGCGATATAATTTCACTTTATCAAGGGGCCCAGTTATATCATAACTCAAATTGAGGGACAACGATAATATTAACATATAGATTTATCCCGCACAAGTTGTACACAATTAACTACTATTTTATTCCTATCATAAGATAGTATTTAAATAGCAATCACATTATATACTTATCATGTGAAAAACCTACACATCTCATATCTAAGATTCCAAAGACAATGGAAACATTAATGACACAAAACACGATCCATATAATGTTCCATTCATTTAGGTCATATTCAATATATAAAATACACATTTATATATTTATATTATTAAATGATAATGTTTTATTAACATTTATAGAACTTCAATGTAATTTAATCGACATGACAATCTTCATCGGTAATTAATGTTCCTCCTTAATTACCACGATTGTGAATATATTTAGTGATTAAATGTTTATCATCTTAGGAGTTCTATAGTTCAAGACCAAGAGCATCTTCTTGAACACTTCCAAAGATATAATATATAAATCTCAAGGAGCGTGAATAATAACATTCGTAATAAAATCATGAACAACATATAAATTATTATTAAAAATATAACTTTCAAAACACACATCCTTCACATGGGGGGGACCATACACGTTTTTAGAGGTCAATTATTTTTCTCTGTTCAATCTCGTTCATATTTCTGATGATCTGTGAGAAATTTTGCAAATCTAAAACCACAAACGTCTTCTACGCAATTTTCTCTTTCAAATAAGATCCACAATAACGTACTTTCGGGCTTATCGTCACACAAATATTTATACCTCGGCGTGCAAGTATTTATTCCTATATTTACAATTATTTTTTACATATGACACTAGATGACGTATGAAAGTATTAATATCAAGTACTGCAAGTATTTATACCTCTGCACTGAAGTATTTATACCTATGTGGTCAACTATTTTTGTTAGAGGAATGTTTGACGAGGGGACGATTGGGTAAGGTTGATACGGTGATATGGGGTCTCCACTACTTCATTAGAGGAAGGTTGACGCGGGACGATTGGGGGATTGGAAAAGGAATGAGCATAACAAGTTACGCATCAAAGTATTAATATCTTATTTTTCAAGTGTTAATATCTTATCTTCTAAGTATTTATATCTATGAAAGTTGATGCGGGACGAGTGCGGGGACTGAGAAAGGGGGACCATATAATTAGTGGAGATCATAGAGGACAAGGATGCAGAAATTTTAGAATAATAATTAGTGGGGACCATATAATATCTTTTTAGAATAATAATTAGTTGGGACCTTATAATTAGTGAAGACCATAGTACATAATTTCTCTAAATGGGTTGCAGGGATTTTGAGGGTACAGGAGTGAGGGTACTCAAATAATTATTCTTTTTTTTCCTCTGATCATTCTCATCCATTTCCCGATGATCCGTGATGATTTTTGTGAATCTAAAAATACAAATGTTCTTTACTCAATTTTCTCTTTCAAATGAGATCCATGAAGAAATATTTTTGAGTTTTTTTTTCAAGTTGTTTTTTTTTTAAAAGTGAAGCCAATTAGCACTTTAAATTCTCAAGTTTTTAAACCTGACATGGAAACTATTTAATATTTGACACAACTACTTTAAACGGTTGTATAGGTTTAAATGTGTGATACTATATGATCGACATCAGAGGTTTAAACGCTTGAACATAGTAGTTTAAATGGTGACATGAGAGGTTTAAAAGTTTAAAAATTTAAAGTGCTCATGGGCTTTACTTTCAAAAAGACGACTTCAAAATAACTCAAAAGTATTTCTTCATGGATCTCATTTGAAAAAGAAAATCGAGTAGAAAATGTTCGTATTTTTAGATTCGTAAAATTAATCACGGATCGTCGAAAAAATAGACGAGAATGATTAGAGAAAAATAAAAAAAGAGTGGAGAAAAAAATCTTTTCTTTTTTGGCTTAAAGACAAAAGTAGTTAGGAGTTAAAACTATACAGATTTAGAATTAAAATGCTTACAGATAGAGGTTTAAATCCTTACGAGTAGTATTGTAAAATGTTATAAACAGAACATTAAAAGCTTAAATATGAGCACTGGAAATAGAAATTAGACAAAATTGGAAGGATTTTTCTGTTAAACTAGTTGGGACGCGCGTTCGGGTATGATGGCTCGGGGGGGCAGAACATTTCTCAAAAAATAAAACTAGCGTGTCCTACGCTCATCAAGTGAATTTAGTGAACATAATTTTAAAATATATCAGATTGGTTTGAAACAATAAATCCAAATCATTAAAACCGATCTACTTAACAAGTGATGTGTGTACATGCGGACTTTTAAATCCAAATCATCCAAAACATAATTTTTTCTGATTATATGCATCTTTTGTATGTAGAAGTCCAAATTTATTTAGACATGTACTCGTCACATGCAAATTGTATTATTTTTCTAATTGGTCATGATTTCTTTTCATTTTCTAAATGTCATTTAAGAAAAAATTTAATTGTTTGATAATTGATTGGTCATCTCTTCATTTTTTTATTTATTTAAATAATGTTATTTGTTATTTAATATATGATTTTGTATGAGATTTTTCTATGAAAATATATCAATAAAATAGAAAAAGAAAAAAAAAACATATGTATGATATTTGTTATTTGATCTAATTTTTTTATGAAAATATGTTATTTCACATGAATTTTTATTTTTTCTTATAATATATTTTCGTTGCAACGCAAGAGTACAATACTAATTTATTTTAACATATCTAGCCATAACTAATCTTACCACAAAAAAGAATAAAAGTTTCTCTCGTATGGTCTCCGTCAGATACCAGATTTTTGAAAATTGACATCACGTGAGGCAACCAAAATTTTGAGTATAGATGCTTTAGCACGAATATTAAAGAGATCCGTATTCTGATCAAACAGTTCGGATTTAAAATCAAATATTGTGTTGTTTCATAGGATGTTGTTGCTTTTCTTTTCTAAAAGAAAATTGGAAACCTACTTTTTGGTGTCTGTTTTTCTTCATCCCAACTAGGTCCGCACAAAAAGTTCGTAGTTCATAATTCGATTTGAGTTTGATTCGAAAAAGTTCGTAAATAATTTGATTTGAAATTGAGTTCGTTCGAAATTAATTCAAATCAAAATTAGTTCGAAATTAATTCAATCCAAATTCAAACTGGACCTAGTTCGTTCGAAATAGGTTCGCAAACCAAACTTAGTTCGAAATTAACTCAAACGTGAACCGTTAATTTTCGCTGTTAATGAACATTAATGTTTTTATTTAGGATAATATTTGAGTTTGTAATAATTCTAAGACTTTGGTGATTGTTCTGTACTTCTATTGATATTTAAATTGTACTTTGAATACTTTGAATATTTAAAAATTTTGGTGATGTTGCTCCTGTTGGCTATTTGGAAAACTTTGGATTATGTGATTGTACTGAATTTTGATTGATTGTACTAAACTTTGGTTTTGATATAAATTTTGGTATTTGTAATGAACTTTGATATAAATTTTAGTGTACTGTGTAATTAGAATTCAGAATGCCTGAGTTTTTATTGAAGTGCTGTAATTTCGAACTATGGCTCAGCCATAAGTCATAACTCGTAAGTCGTAACAAAGTTCGTAAAAGTTCGAAATTGAGTTCGTAAAAATTCAATTCAAAATTGAGTTCGTTCGAAATTAATTCAAACCAAACTCAAAATGGAGGTAAGTTCGATTCGGCTCAGTTCGTTTGCAGCCCTAATACCAACCAATCAAATGTTTTCAACAGTCCAAATTTATTTATTCTATTATAATATGAATAAAAAAGATTCTTGGATTGAAAATTTTAAACAATTGAGAATAAAAAAAAGCAAATTTCTGCTTTCTGTAGATAAAACAGCGCTTTCTCCTCGTAAATCAGAATCGTTGCGGTCCGATGGGCATCAGGTGTCTGCGTTCTTTAGGAATTGTACTACATGTAGCAATTGTCTTCCAGGACAGTAAACAATGCATTTAACAAGTCGCGACCCACTTGGATATTGAAAATATTTACAGAAGATCTTGGCATTAAAAGTTGGTCTTCCGACTGTTTCCTGATACGAAACGTACAGAACCCCGTAAAGGCAATTTCTCGACTTGTCATTTCTCTCACAGTTTCCTTTCTTGTTTCTTTAGAGTTCAAAGTTTAAGGAAATAAAAAAAACACCAAACAGAAACAGTTTCCTTCTCCACCCAAGGTCCTTTCTTCCACTGCGATTATCTACGGAAGATCCGTTGTTCTTTTCTGTTCAAACGCAAAAGGTTTTTCTCAGCGTCTCGATCTCTCAGTCTTCTTCTCTGTGGTGACGATCGAACAAGAGAAATGTCGGAGAAACTGTCGTCTGATTTGGACTATCCACTTGACATAATCCGTGAGTGCATAAATCTTCTCCAATAGTACAATACTAACGAAATAGTGTGGATTTTTGTAGATTGATACTGATAAATTACGTACACTACAGATGCTTTGAAATTTTCCTTCTCTGTTGCTTTTTTTTTGTTTTTTTTGTTCTTATTTATTTAAACTTTTGTTTTTCAATTGATGAGGGGTAGTACTTCAGTGCTTATATGAGTACTGTTTATGACACAGTCCGGCAAATGAGATTCAGAAGAACACTAGCAAATTTAACTTAAAATCAACTTAAAATCTCTTAAAGAGGCAAAAGAGGAGATAAACTCAACTCAGTGGTTATAGTCTTACTTAAAGTTCAAAAAATCTCCTAAATAGTAACCCCACTTTAAACTAACTTTTCTTACTTCCAATTCCAATGACACTAATTACCCTCCTAGGAACCACAAAAAGCTAACATAAAAGACATAACAACAGAAACTTTTTGACCCAATTTAAAACATACTCAACAGTAACACCTAAATTAATGCTAAAAATCTTCAAAAAAAACTGTCATCTACTCATCTTGTGCGGTGTCAGTTTACTTCCAATATTATGCCAGCTACAGAAATGCGGGTACTCAAGAAGGCTCCTTGCCAACTGACCTTCAAAAAAAAAAAAAAGAGGGAGGTGGGGCGAGAAGAGGGGTCGAGACAATAAATTTTGGGATCTTGTGTTTTGCAGTTGCATATAACTTGAACAATTCTGATTTATTATCATTTAAAAGAGTAGCAAACGAATATATAATCTATATATTCTATTGTATATTTTGAAGATCATTTGGTTGATTGAAACACAGAGGCATCAATTCTGTTTATCTCTGTCTTTGAAATACATGTTTAACTTTGAACTTCCTCACAAGTTTGAATTTTTTCTTTCAGCATTCGAGGTATTTCATGAAGGATCTTGGCATGCAGCTGACCTTATTTCCATACAAGACGGGAATATATCTGTTCAAACTAAGCATCCCACACCGACTATGCTGGACAATATACATACTGATTTCTTGCGCATGCAGTCAAGAAAGGCAACCTCACTTGATTGTTGTAAATTTCTAAGACCTGGCATTGATGTCTGTGTGCTTTTGCCTCAGCCAGCCTCATCAAATTCAGACCACGAGTCCCAACCTCAGGTACATCATATGCTTCTTACAATCATTCATGTTTTTATACATTATCTCTTTTGTTATAAAAAAAAAAAGCAGATCCTATGATAAATATGCATAGTTTATCTAAGACCACCATGTATCTTGCTAGAGTGGCAAATTCACATCATCAGATGAAAAAAAGAAAATACTACTCTTGGGAAGATAAAACAATCTAAATTACTACTACATCCGTAATGAATATCTGTGCCAATGTGGGTGCTAAAGGTCAAAGAAAGTATGTTAATGTTCATAAATCATAGTGCATACATTTACTCTAAGAGGTTCACACTGTTCTGTTTATATGTTTTTTGGCTTAATCAAATTAAAAGGTAGAATTGTGATTCTCCAAAGAGAAGTTGACTTTTGACTGAAAGTCATAAACTCATAATGACTCTGTTGGAATGGCTAAATGATTATTTTTTTCTAAAAAAAGAGTGACTAAAAAGTTGTCTGACGAAATCTTATATCTCAAAGTAGCTAGATTGAATTCACACACGACTCAATAAAAGCAAATATAAAACTATATATATGACTAAGCATGCAGAACACACTGAAAATCAGAGGTTACCTAATTGAGAAAGAGGTATCACAAGTACAGAAATTAACATAGACCAGCTAGTCATCTAATAAACTTGTCTTTAATAACCTGTTAATAAGATATGGTCACTGAGATTCTAACGCATGCTTATTTTCTTTCTGCAGCAATTGGCATGGCTTGATGGAAGAATTATCAAAATCAAACAGTCTCATGCTGACACATGCAATTGTCTATTCGCCATTATGCCATACAAAAATAATGGCCCGATTCACAAACGAACTCTCATGAACGACCGTGCAAGTGCAACACTGGTTACGATCAACCACATTTCCATACTACAAAAACTCAACAATAAACCAGACGAAAATGGAAACATCATTCCATGTTCAACCCAAAATGGAACTTCCATTTACAAAACCAAGCTCTTCAACTTCACCGACACCTTCTCTTCAGCAATAGCAACAGTTCTTGTACTTTCCACTTTGGGTTGTGTGATAGAAGTAAAGGTTGTGCAAGATAGAATTATTTATCATGTCCAAGAAGATGATGTCAACAAAAATGGCTCAACTATGAACATAAAAGTAGTGAATTTTATTAATTGTGATGGTGTTATTAAGCCTAAGGTTGAGAGGGTGTCCTTTGAACCCACATGCACGGAAGAAAAAAATGCTTCAACTGGAGGTATTGAGCAGAGTTTGGTGGTTTCAAATGCAAATAACGTGTATGAAGAAATGAATATTAGACGATCAAAGCGTGAAAAATTCCAACCAATCTTCTTTAGTAGCTACACATCTCCAAATTTTGGTCGCTCTTCTTATGCACCATCTGCCAAAGTTTTCTCTTCATCCAAGTCACAATCTAAGAAAGAGCCTGTGAAAGAAGAGGTGTCACTTCGCAAAAAGCATGCAGCAAAATGTTCTGTTAATGGTAAACCAAAACAAAAGGCGGTACAGAAAGAGAAGCCATATATGCATCATGAGAAGCATGGTGCAAAAGTAAAGCATTTCAATAATAAGAAATGCGATGGTGTGAAAAGAAAGCACATCAGTACCAAGGAATGTGATGATTTCATAGAGGAGCTTATGACTGACATCAGATGTTGCATGAGCAAGAAGGCTAAGCCGGGTTTCCAGCAGGAAGAGGAAGCCTGTGCGTCAGCTCCGGGGTATTACCCGATAGATGAGAACTTTGTGTGGTCCCCAATAAACAGTGATGGTGAAATTGAGAAGGAAAACGAGAAAGATGAATATGAGGAACTCTGGGAAGAGATGGACTATTGCTTAAACACGCTTGTTCTTGAAGAAGAAAAAATGGTGCATTAGTCTGTACTTTCTATTATTAATTCCAATTGTTAGGTTTATTACTTTGTGACTCTTCATTGTTCCATTCATGATGAGTAAATATATCATATTTCAACCTCTTAAGTAATTCAGGAGCTCAGATTATTGAAAGTTGGGTTGATGTACTCTTAATTTTTTTTTTTTTGCTTAATTTCGTTTGTTACAACTTACTAGTGATTTTTTTATGTTTTCCAGCTGTTTGATTCTGAAGATGAGGTGGCTTCTGGAAAAGATAAAGAAGAATTGTGTGTGCACGACTGTGTACTCAATGAACAACTTGGTTATGTATGCATAAAATGCAATGTTGTAATAACCGAAATTAGAGACATTTTTCCACCTATGGTAAGTTTGTAAGTTTTTTTCTAGATGTCATGATCTTATTAGTTTGAACTATCCCTCATAAATGCGAAAATTTGTACCAAGTTTACATTTATATTAATTGTTAATTACTAATGGTGGTTTTTTCCTGCCCTTTATTGATTGCATTCATGGATTTTGGTCCAGTGCTGTTAGGTTCGTACATTGCAGTCAGTACTGAAGTGTACAAGTGCAGTACTCAACATGTTATTTTTGCATCTACATTCCTGTGCTTTGTTAAGTTTATTTGCCAAATTGGGCTAATCAAGCTCCATCAAGTCTTGCTAGGCAAACTATGCCAGAAGCCTGCAAGTAAAGCCCAATTCATCTTAGCTGCAGCACTAATACATCCAGGGCACACAATAATGCCATCATTTGCAAGCATAAATATTAAAATGCTAAGAAACAAATATGACAGTTCTCTTAAATGTTATAAAGGTTAGAACCTCTGTTGTTTTTCTTTTCTATTGTTATGAAACTAAATTTGGCTCCTTCCTCTGATCTTACAGATGAAAGAAAGAAGCTATCGAATGCCAAAGGACAGAGCCAATAACGAGCCCAAATTTTACCCTTTTGAAACAGACCCATCTTTTCTAAAGACACCTCCTAACACCGCCCAGTTTAAATCCAGTAACCATATATGGACCCCAATCATCCATATCGAGCCCAAATTAC
>JAJGRW010002437.1:0-27890 GCA_025461045.1 Carex parvula
CTGGTTAGCCTTTGGGCACCCATTTGCGGATCGGATGGGGATTCCAACTGTAACTGATTTGGCAAGCTCATCCTCCACCGAGATGCTCACCAGGCAGTCTTCTTATGGAGGAAATCCATCGTCTTCTCCGTTGCGCTCCCAGTCAGGGTCGAATTTGCCGGGTGCTCGAGGTGGGGCAACCCATGGCCAGGCTTCTGACAACTTCTCTCCCATACTCTTACAGGTTTGACTGTTAGCAATTAGGTGCAGTTCAGACAATAATAGTAAACTTTGCGGTCTGCTTTTTGCTGTTCTTATCCAATTGAACCTCATTGAAGGTTCAATTCACAACAGTGGGTGATTAACACTATAAAGTAGTCCTGATCAATTCTCAGCTAACCCTTCTTATTGCAAATAAGCCTGAATTGAGCATCTGTTGCCTGATTCAGGCTTGTATTATTAGAACTTTATGCAGGGATTTGGTCTTCACTGAAACCTAGTTTAACCAGCATATGTTTTTCGTGTCTCATGAAGTAAGCCAAAATAAAGGAGCAATAGGGGAAACAAATCCTTATTTGAAAATTTTGAGGTTATGTATGAAAATCCTTACCTTACAATGTTATGAATGAATAAACCATGTTTTCTTGAATGTAAGGTTTTATACTTCAAATCTATATAGGTATCTAGCCGAATTTTTATTCATATTCTCATTAAAATGCCCTAACATTTTTTTAAGTGCCCCAACCGTTGAGAAAGCCAGCGGTTGTCTTTTTTTTTCATGAAAATTCTCAAAACAAATAGCATATGGATGGAGGACTAATTGAGGAGTACAATTGTTCATCAATTAACTTTTTTAATGATGAATATCAATCTCACAATATATAACCCTGACTAAATGACAGAACAAAACATAAACACTATTAGTTCAAGTAAAAAAAAGGTAAATGATGCTCCTCATTTTTTGTAATAATGATACTCAAATTTAGAATGTTTATTATTGTAAAATAAAATTTTCTGATAAATAATTAATGGACCGTAGAATCAGAAACAAATTCAACTGAAGTTTTTAGGCCCTAAACGACATTTTTTTGCAATTCTGATTCTTCCGATGTTCGAAGGCTTATGCTTGGGATTCTAGGCCATCTCTTCACGAGTTTTTCCAAATTGTTATCAAACGCTCAAATTGGAGTTTCCTACCAACACTTTGCAACTTATGGTGTTTAAAGTTTGGACACAATGCATCGAGTGTTTTGACATCGATGACGTGCCAATTTTTTATATCTTGGTTAATCTCAGCACCAAGTGCATCGATGTTTTATTGCAAAATATCTGAGGACGCGCCGATGTTTTATACCTTGGTTAATCCCAGCACAAATGCATCGTTGTTTCAATGAAAAACATTGATGATGCGACGATGTTGTTATATCTTGGTTAATCCTAGCACAGTATCGTGTTTCATTGCGAAAACATCGATGTTTTTTGTAATAGATATGGGCGTCACATCGTCTTCTAAATTGACAAAAAACATCCTAGCCAAGTGCATCGTTGTTTCAATGCAAAACATTGATGTTTTTGTAATAAGATATGGGCTTCACATCTTCTTAAATTTAAAAAAAAACAAGACAACCGCTGGTTTTCCCAGCAGTTGGGGCAGTTTTAAAAAAAAATTTGGGGGCAAATTTGTACATTTATTTCTTGAGGATATGATAAAAATTAGGGGTATCTAGAGATAATAGTTTTGATTTTTTTTTTTTTAGTACAAACACAATATGGATGTATTTTCCTGTTCATTTTCTTTCACTACATAAAAACAAAATATTAATGAATGCTACTTCACAGAAGGAAGGAAATATCTATATGCTTTTTTCAACTTGTTCTTATCTTTTTTTTGTTTGTTGTTGTTATTTATAGTGTAGGTAGATTGTGTCTCCCAATTGCTACGGCTGTATCCCTGTGCATTCGAGTTCTCCTCGGTACCTATTATCTGCTTTTAGAATCTCAGTCTCAATTTCATCCTTGACTTATAATTTTTTCCCTATGGCCTTTTTAATAATAATATATTTTTTTATTATTTTTTTCCAGAATTTCTTAGTTGATTTTTTGGATGCTGTGCTGTCATGTCGGTTTGGGAACTTCCTATGTAATTGGTATTGAAATTTATCACAATCTATGCTTATTATCAATACAGAGTGACAACCATTCATTGTGGAATTACCTGTTATAAACATGACATCTTTATGCTATGATATAAATTGAGCTGTTAATGAAGAAATTTGTTCAAATATTGTAAAGAAAACTCAAATAAAAAGAATGATATATGAGAAAAAAAATTAGTAACAGTAATCTACAAATTAATATTTATAGTGAACATAGTAGATAAATATCGATCAAGAAATTGATAAATGACTTGTTCTCTTAATTTTAATAGTCTTACCACCCGCTCACTTGGGATGGTTTTCCAGTTCACTATCATGTGAAATAATATTGGTCCTAGGTCTTTAGTTGCTAGCATAGGTTTGGTGGAAATTAAGTCAGAAAATCCCTCTCATATGCGAGTTGTTCTAATAACAAAGTCGGTGAAAATGGTGTTTATTTGATTTTTCACTCAGCGACACATCTACTAATCTTGTACTGAACTTGATCACTACTTGACTGTTCTGTCTCTGAGAATGATTAAATAAAAAACTAAATTGCAAAAATTACAGTGAAAGGGAGAGACAGCAGGCTAGTGCCTCTGAAGTTTGTGGCTGCATATGGGTATACCTGTCAGACCTACGTGCCATTGGAGGCAGGTCCCATGAGCATTTTAATCTCTTCTATGACCCAGCTCGGCGCGAGGGACCCATTCTACCCCCTGCTGCTGCACTGGCCCCCACAATCTGGCCCCAGTTCCACCTGAGGTGGGCCTGCCCATCTGAGTCCAATGCGAGTGAGCTTGAGTCCATGTGGCGCACCATGAATATCAAATACTCTGAAATGTCCAAGGTATTGTGAATTCTTATAGTTGTCTAATTTTGTTGGAAAAGACAACTGCTGTAGAAGAAATATGTTATTCTAATAATGTGCAGCTACGTGCTTGAACCGGCCAGGTCAGTTCCAGTATGGCCTCAAATCTAGTACTTGGTATGGTTAACTGAATGTTCATAGTGATACTTTGCTAACCTAAAATCTTGAGCACTTGAACCTAATGTATCAGTCCAGCGAGTTACCTGTCTGCACTAATCAGGTCAGGCAAAATCTTGTACTTGCAAAGTAATGTGAGCTAGATGGTACAGATTCTAACAGTGTTGCAATATTAGAATTTTAGTGCTCTGTTAGTTAAAAAGATAAATAGATATTATGATTCAAGTGTTGCACTATTATGGGACTCTATTCATAATGATGGCTTTTGCTACCCTAAATCACGAGCACTTTGCAAACAGTTCTAATATGTATCTTGTGCTACAATATTAGAACATTTTTAAGTGTTCCTCTAGATAAAAAGATAACAAAGCCGAACTGCATTTACTATTTCTAAGGAAAGTGTTTTACTACCTACAGGCCAAGGAGGTGGCTGAGTCAAAAGCTAGAGACCTAAAATTGAAATCTGAAGCTCTCTCAGCTGAGCTACAAAAGGAGAAACAAAAGTCCAGCTCAGCTCTAGCCACTGCAAATCGTGTCCACCGTGAGAACCGGGCCATCAAACGTGCAGTCCAGTCCCTTGGCTGCAGAGTCAACCTCTCTACCAATCAAAGCCGTCCATCCTCGGATTTGATAGCCAGTACATATTCAGATGACCCATCTGATAACTCACCTCATGATCTCTCAGTCTCTATTTCTGCCATAGAGGATGCAGATGTGGTTGCCGGTGGCAACCCGTTAAGCCGTGTTTGTGAATCAATGTGCCCTTTTAGAACCAAAGATGGGTGCAAGTGGCCTAATGAGCAGTGCGCTCAAATGGGCAGCCAATTTGTTGGATTGAAGGCAGATTTTGATGCCTTTGACAGGTTATCGATTTATGATCGGTATTTTGACACAGATTAGGGGGGTACTGGTAAAATTCCAAATAAATAAATAAATAAAAAGTTAAATAAGGTTAGGCATCCTCAGTTTTGCCAATATTTCGGAGGGAACCTTGCTTTTTATGGTATTTGCATCTTACAAATAAGTCCTCTATAATATCTGTCAATTTTATGTCTCTCCCCTGAAAATTGTAGTGTTTGATTATAGTATTCCTTGGAAACATCTTAATTAACACCGTCTTTGGTCTAGGTTTTACACTTTAAAATTGTAGAATACACCCAATTATGTTTCAAATACAGTAACGATGATAAAATTGTTTAGATGTCAGATGAGTGTCATTTGGTAGTTTTTAAGGGGTGAAATATGAAGTTGCGGAACATGACGATATTTCTAAAGGATATTGTTTTTCGTTTACAAGAATGCGAGCTATATATAAGTTTGTTATGGCTTGGGGTGCAAATATCCATAAAAGCAAGGGACAGTCTGTAATATTTATAATAAGAGGGTGCTTGATGAAATTTAATCTTTCAGTAAAGATTAAGCAAATAATGTAGGGCATTGTGCCATGGCTGGTCAGAGGTTAAGAAAAAATGTGCATAGAGAAATTTGTCCCTATTTTTTCTTTGTATTTACAAGCATCTAACAAGGTGCCAAGTCACTTTTAGTATGTAAATAGCTAACTATTTGACATGAAATCTCTCTTGAAATTCTTGAATGTTCCTTACTGCCTGGGAAGCTTTGTATTAATTTAAAAAAAATATTAATTGTTTTTTTTTAAATCTTAATCATACATATTATAATTTAATTGGTTTCTTTTTATTTTCGGTATGTACTAGTTCTCTTATTATTTATCCTTGTGTTTTTTGAATTTCTATTTTGGTGCATCACAGTAAAATATTTTCTGGTGAAAGATTTTGTTATTTAATTTAATGACATGTATTTTTTGTATTTTAATACATAATATGACAGTTTTAAAGAATTTTGAAGTAAAATTTATTATGACTCTTTATTTGTTTTTCATATGACTTGTTCTCTTCTAATGGTTGTTTTTCATCTCGTCTTTCTTTTGATTCGAAAGAAAAAAAAAATGGTTAAATTCAGAAAGCAACTAAGCAAGAACACAGTGAAATTCATTAAAAAAATATATATTTGCATGTGCGCCTTCCTTTTAGGTTTTTAGTGTGAGTAATTTGTTATGAGTTAGTCTATGGTACTATGCATAGCATGGATTAGTCAGTACTACGGATCAATATTTTTGTTTTCAAGA
This sequence comes from Carex parvula, assembly GCA_025461045.1. NCBI lineage: Eukaryota > Viridiplantae > Streptophyta > Magnoliopsida > Poales > Cyperaceae > Carex > Carex parvula. Next base: position 5,249 of record JAJGRW010002437.1, read on the forward strand.
TTCTAACGGCCGATCTGAATCGTTCAACATGATTTTCATAAGAGAATATACTTGTGGGTTAGATTTTCTATTTTTTTAAATTTTTTTACTATTTTTTAGATAGATAGAAAATTACTGTTTTTTTATGGTCCATAATTTTCAATCAAGTAATTTTCTACCTATCTTAAAATATAGTAAAAAATTTGAAAAATATAAAATTTAATTTGCAAGTACATATTAATGTGGGCATCATGTTGAACGGTTCGGATCTACAATTAGAATTTTCAAAATAAAAATATGACTCCGTAGTGCAGACTAATCTGTGTTATGCATAGTACCATAGACTCACTCATAAGTTAATTTCATAGTTCAACATCATCATAAATTTATTTTGGAAACCCTACAGTTAAAATATAATTTTATAGAAGTATGATGTATACACCGATTAATAATCGGTATTAATCGGCCGTCTAGTCGTCGGTGGTGGTCAAACTATATATATATTAGGCGGAGAGGTGTTTGCAGAATTTTCCCATCAATCAGTCAATTATTTCCGATTATTCCTGATTATTTCGTTTATTTCCATTTAGTAGTTTTTTTGTGATTACAAGACCCGTAGACCTTTTAGTCGGTCATTTATTGAGTCCTGATCCTGTTGGAAAAATATTAACTAATGAACTATAATTAAATATGAATCTTTGATCAATAAAATAAATATCAATTATATTAAAAATATAATTAAGAATATATTTAAAACTTTATTACCCGGAGCTGCAAAATGCAGACCTAAGGCAACTTCCCATCCTAAGCGCATGAATAATCAGTTAAGATTGCCTCAAGTTACGCCGGTATTCCTCTGCCTGTGGGCGCAACCGTGGTAGAGGTTGATGTAACTTCTTTCAACAATGATAGCAGAATAATATGTTTTCTATAAAGAAAATATTTGTTTGTGGGAGAATAGAAATTGAATTTATAATTATGGAACTAAGAGAAAGAGAGTATGTATGTGAATTGTTAGATCGATGGATGATGTTCTTCAAATATCATATATTATTTATAGGTAAATGTGTATTTATGACATTGAAATTCACATTCATTATACATTATTGTTTCAAATAATAATGAAAATGAATGAGTCATATAATAGCTCAAACGGATAAATTCAATTGAATGAATTTAATGATTTTAAAGCTGACGCAATTCATAATTTATTTGCCTATAAATATTGCATTGATCACCAGTTCATATCTCATATATTATTGATTCGATCTTCTGTGGCGACAACAATGAACTTCTATGTAGAAACTGGATTAATGAAATTAAGTTACAAATAGCTCCACAATTTATAAAGATTAAAAACACTAATATTAAAATAAGTATTTATTTATATAAATTTTGTGTTTTCAAAATATATTTCTAACAGATCCGAATATATTGGGCTATTTAGTTCGTCAAATCGGCCGATTTTGTCTGATTAATGCTACATACTTTGTCTTTGCCTTATCTGAATATTTTCTAAATAGCAATTTTATATAACTTTATTAATTAATAAGAAAATTAAATTAAAATAAGTTTGATGAGTTAAATTAATCATTTTATTAAAATTTTGAAACATTGAGATGGTAATAACAAATTTCGGATATCTAACTGAACACTAAATTATAAAATTTTGCTCCACGAGAAAATTAAAATTAATCTGCTCTTATTCTAAAGAGGTCACAGGACCCTGTTATTCCGATCCCAGCCGTGGCACAAAAAACTTTTTTCTTTGAGATTCGTGCATGAAAAACTTTAAACGGTTGTGATGGAATAACAGCAGATTTATATCCATAAATGTAAGATGGATATTTTGCACTAAGGTCAAGGATGTGGCCCAATACTAGTGGTGGTACCCAGTTAATGCAAAATATATTATCTCGTTCACATTATTAAATTACTACTTTCTACAAACTGCTTCCTTCAACAACTACAGGTCCAATTATTATACGCCACATCATCACTTATGCAGCAGTTCGTAACTTTCGACTTGTGATTTCAAAATTATTATTTTTTTTAGTGGAAAAAAAAGCAAGCCGGACAATTAAGAGCGTCTGCCTCTGTTTCTTTCTATTCCTTTCCACTTCATCACTTAAGCCCATCGGACCTACTCTGGTTCGATGGGTGTAATCACCGTCAATTTGCTTTAAGATTCGTGTAGAATACTTTAATTTTCGTGAGTGTATGTTTCAAGTTCGTGCGCGCAAATCTTAAATTAGATCGAACGGTCATTATGCTCGTTGAACCTAAAAGTAGGTCCGATGCCATTCTCATTTCTTTGCGTTCGCTTTGTCTCTATCCAACATCACCTCGCCACCTCGGTATAATAATCAAATTAGAAGTACTAAGCTATCGAAGAATTATAGCAGGCAGCCTCGTTTTTCTCCTGCCCCTAAAAATACACTTGCTTCCATGCTTCCTTTTTGTCTTTTTGAACTTTGGATTTTGTGGGTTTATGGTATGAACTTTGGGTTTTGGGGAATTAAGAGCGTTCAATTGGGTTCTCTTGATCTGTGGTGTTGTGGTATCTGAAGAAATTGGGGTTTTAGAACTCAAATACTTATTTCTTCAGCAGATGACATGAATCATAACTTATTCTATATGTTTATGCCGATGTGGTGTTCTTGTGTTACTCATTAGTTAAATCAAATACATAGAATCTGTTTGGATGTACTGAAAATTACACAACTGCCATCCGTATTTGTTTGATTTACTTACTTTCGTTGGGGTTTATTTAGTTGAAGATACAATCATGTGCAGCTTCGTTTGGCTTTTTGAGGTTCTATGGGTGGTAATTAAGATACTATTTGATCCCCAACTTTAGACTCTGTGTACAATTGTATACATGTAAGTTAAGATTTTCAAAGTTGGCACCAAAATGTTCAATTTTGGGATTAAGATTATCTAGTATGGCTTTTATGAAGCTGGGATCAAGATCTGGTACCTTCAGAAGAGAAGGGAATGACTGGTAAATATTTCTCTGTCATTTAAGTTTTTTAATGGGTATGAAGTACATGGTTTATGTATATATTTGGAAGTTGTTGCAGGGAAGGTTTATTATCCTTAGACCTTAGTGCATAAACATGAAAAACCATCTTTTGTACTATCTATTTATCATTTTTAGAAATAATGCCTTAATTGGTCCTATATGGTTCTTTTCCTGTAGACAAAGGATGGGTTAAAAGAGGGGTAGTTTGGGTATGTCCTAAGGAGTTGGGAAAGGCGAGCTGTTGTTTCCTAAATAGTGCATAAAGTCGATTTGTATTGCCGGTGCAAAATGGTAACGCTGAATAATGCATGGTATTTTTTGGTTTCTTTGGGGAAGGGATTTAGAATGTTCCCATTTCGTTCTCTTTAATACAAGTGCAGTGTTCACTGAATAAAGCAACAGTGAAGCAACATTTTGTGGGTTTATGGTCTGATACAAAAAATGCTGATCTATCTTACTGATAGTCTGATACAAGTGCAGTGTTCTTCACTGTTGCTTCATTTAATCATTTAGTTGTTTATTTTTTTAATATTTTTGTAGGTATAACATAAAGTACATATTGTATTGCCAGTGTAAATAAATAATGCTGATAAATGCATGATATTTTGTGGTTTTCTTGGGGATGAGATTGAGAATGTTCCCATTTCTTTCTATCTTTAATTTTTAATCAGGATTCACGTTACAAAATGCTGATCTATCTTACTGTACCTGTGCAATGTTCTTCACTGTTGCTTCATCTAATCTTTTAGTTGTTTGCTTTTATTTTTATTTTTTGTAGTTGCTTTTCATTATTGATCACTATGATATATAATGTTGTAGGTATTGCAAAACAAGGCTCAAAAGTGACATAACAGTAAAGATTGGTGAAACAGTTTTTTATCTTCATAAGGTAAATATCTTTTGCATGGTTGTTATTTTTATTTGCCATTGCAGCATTGCTAGTATATGCCTATATTACCTCAGTGGTTCAGTTTCAATAAGCTTTTATGCATGCATGAACCTTTGACTAACCAATAACCAAAAAAAAAAAAAGAGGAAAATTGCAACAGCGACCGGGAATTTACAGCAATGGTACCAACATGGATATTGTAAGAATTTACTGTTGTGGTACCGGACATGGAAGGAATAATGTAGAAGTATGATACCAAATTATTGGTGAAGGTTTTGACATTGAAATAGTTGATGTACCATACAAGTCAATACCATGTGGTTATACTGGAATGATTAGCTTTGCATTAGAATGGGGTGGAGCTAGAAAAATTATTAGAGGGGTAAAAAAGAAAAAAATATATATAGATACTTAATTTTTGTTGCTACATTTGCTTATATAAAACATTTATAATACATAATAAAAAAACACAATTTAACTAATAGAGTTATGTGTAATTTCACAATTACTTTGGTTCTATTTACATGTTTGTGTGTGTTTAAATTACCATAGTAGAAACAAACTTTTTTAACTACAAATTTTAAGTGCGGGGTGTGGTAACCTTCCACCCGGCATCTCTTTGGCTCCGCTCCCAGTATTAGTGCTGGTAGGTTCCTGTATATTATTGCAGGTACAAGTACTGAACTTACCAGTGACTGTACCAACCAAAAAGTTGAACTATAGGGGGTAATTTGGAATTCAGTGCTAAGTTAGCTGAAGGTGCATAATTGGATAGACTGAAAGTTACTGTACTGTTGTCATCCACACGGAGCAAGCTTTTATATTAACATTCCTTTTTCTTTCTTGCAGTTTCCTCTTGTTTCAAAAAGTGGCCTATTTGAAACCTTAATTGGAGAAAGAACCAAAGAAGGAGAAATAATTTCTCTCTTAGAGCTACATGACTTTCCCTTTGGAGTTGAAATTTTTGAGTTATGTGCCAAATTCTGTTACAGTTTCAAATTCGAACTGAATGCTACAAACGTGATCCCTCTCTTTTGTGCCTCTGTGAACCTCAGGATGGAGGAAGAAATCTCAGAGGGAAATTTGAAAGTTCAAACCCACAAGTTCCTTCACAATTCAGTTTTGAAAAGTTGGAGAAGTTCAATACAAGCTCTGCAATGTTGTCATAATAATTGGATCAAAGCAGCCAAAGACTTGCAAATTCTGGAGCACTTTGTTAAATCCGTTGCTGAAAAGTGTTTATCAACCCAACAAGAATTGGTAATTCAGCATCTTAGTTGGAATGGTATCCAACTGGTAACTCCAACAAGAATTGGTGTGGAAATGGGTCCAACAGATACTAGTATAAATTGGTGGTATGCTGATGTGGCAACTCTACCTCTTCCTTTGTTTGTAGCCGTAGTATCTCAATTGGAAAATTTGGGGATGGATCAAGAAAGTATTACTGGGGCTGTGTTTTATCTTGCAAAGAGGTGCATACCAGGTCTTAATAGGCGGGAAAGTAGTACCGAACTCGGTAGGCCGTTATTGGTGAAAGAAGAACAAAGAACCTTAGTAGAAGAGATTGAGAAAATACTACCTTTTCAAAAAGGCACAAGTTCATGTAAGCTTCTCTTCGGCCTTCTTAAAAATGCAAAACTCTTGAATGCAAGTGATGCTACCATGTACAACTTGGAGAGGCGTATTGGAATGCAACTCCACGAGGCAAATTTAGAGGATTTATTGATACCAAACTTCTCTAATTCGGTAAATGATGAAGTAATGTATGATGTGGGTTGTGTGCATAGACTACTTCACCATTTTCTGTCCATGGATAAGATAATTAGTGGAGGTATCCAGTCTGAAGGGATCAATGAAGATGTCCAGTTGTTGGCGATCAATGGAGGTGTTCACATGGCAGGGTCCGATGTCAATTCAAATGCTCTAGTTAGGGTTTCATATTTAATTGATGCATATTTGGCTGAGGTGGCATCTGATTCAAATTTCAAATTTGAAATATTTAGATCTTTGGCTGCAGCTATACCGGAGTATGCACGGCTGACATGTGATCAGTTGTATAGTGCTGTTGATATATACTTTAAGGTAATTTAGAATTTTAATCTTGAATGTGATGGGACTTGTCACTTTTGAGTATATAATGTATGAAGCTTTACAGTTCCTTAATTTAGTATTTTACAGCAGGAAATTTGTTTGTAAAGTGTTGTCCCTATGAGACTCATATGAAAGTTTACATATTTTGAAATTGTACTAAAAATGTTCCATACATACTAATGTGTAGCAAATAGCAATTGTGTATTTATAGCACTTTGCCTGTTGTGTACCAGTACCAACATAACTATCAAGTTTCCATCCCGAAACTTCATATGCCAGTACTTCCCAGCATGAAAAAACAAGCCCTTTTAACATATAAATGTCTACTATCTACTATACCTATGGTCTTTAGCTGCTTATGCCAGAATGGTCTCACAAATGCTTGTGCTTTTATTATGGTTTATTTTTTTTATCATTTTTCAGTCAGTGAACATTAGCAAAACAAACCAAGTTAAGAAAATTTCAACTACGTCAAAAAATATCGTATCAGTACAAAGGAACACAATAGCATACAACATCAAAAAACTCAAATCATGAGGTATATTGAATTAAAATGATTAGATTTTGAAAGGGCCCATGAAGTTATAAGTTCTGTAATGTTTGTTAATGTTTTCATTTATAGGAACATCCATGGCTCACAGATCCAAAGCGTGAGACTCTATGCCGACTCATAGACTGTGAAAAGCTCTCTCTAGAAGCATGCGCACATGCAGTGCGAAATAACCGCCTACCTCTTCGCACAGTTGTTCAAGTGCTCTTCTTCGAGCAGCTGCGACTGCGCAGATTTGTCATGGATTATCTCCCTTTATCTGATGAAAACCCAGGCCATGGACACCAGCAGGCTAGGTTAGGGTTAGGGCTGAATGGGGATTTGGAATCCATGCAGGCTCGGGTGGTTCAACTTGAGGAGGAATGTGGGGTTATACACAGGGATATAGAGAGGTTGGAATGTAGCAGGAGTGGTCCAGGTTTACGGTTAGGAGCAGGGTTTGGTGGTTGTGGCAAAAGAGACGATGCGATTGACAGTAGTACTGAGTAGAATTGGGTTTTGAGTTTGGTGTACAGAGATCTATGATAAAACTTTGCTTATGTAAATCTCATCACTTTATTTGAAAATATTATTGATAGAATTTACTGTGAATGGCTTGCGAAAACCGAAAAGTGCTTGCTTGAATTGATTTTATTGACCCTTTTCTGATGTTTAGAGAAACTGTTTAAAATCTGTGAAATGTAACTCAAGGAAGAGCAGGGATAGATCAGATCCTGTCTATTGAATGTGAAATGTTTAATCTTTTTCACAATTTGAGAAACATCCTGCTTAATTTTTCCTCAATTCTCTACCCCCTCCACCCCTCCTTTCCTTTCCTTTCTCCTAATTTTTAAGACTCAAAATTCTGACATTAGGAAGATAACTTGTGTTTTTAATGCGGTTTTCATGCGGATTTTCATGCGGATTTATATGTGTATTTTAATTGAGAATAATCTACGGATACGAAATGAATAGTTGTCGGATAGTTGAGTTAATATGACAATAAATATTAAATCTAAAAATAATAGTTGAGTTAATATAACATATCAAATTTCAAATAATTGAGTTATTATGAGTTATTAGGCCGAAACACAGAAAATTTAATGAAGTTTTTAAGTTTGCAAAAGTGGCAATTATGCATGACTAATTGCTTATTAGTTTAGAGAACCAATCCATTATCCTAATAGATTATATTATTTCCCTACCTACTAAATGCACAAATTGGCCCAAAATTCTTAGGCCCAAAATCCTTGGGCTTAAACAAATCTGTATGAATTGAAAGTTGTTGAAAAAATTGTCCGCTGCTTCCGGTACGCAGAATGTTTCTTTAATCCCAACTCATCAAAACAAAATTAAAAAGGCGCTGGTGTCTATAAAAGAAATCAGAGATTAATAATTTGTTGAAAACTAGACACTTTTTCTGTTTCCGTACATCTGTATTTAATAATTTCTATAAATAAAAAATGTTCACAAAGGAGCTTCATAAGTAAATTTCTGTGGCACCTTTCACGTCAGGGGACATGTGACCGACATTTTTATTAGTATCCAAAGTTTAATACAAATTATTAATTATGTCCAGAATTCGACCCAATATCGGAAAATACCCAAGCCGGCTTGCTCTCCCCCTAAGCCGGCCATTTTCTGGCCTGCTTAGTCTTTTTTTTTTAAACCCGCAAAAAAACCCTATATATACCCCTTTTTCTCTCTCTCCTCTCACAATTCTCCTCATCTCTCAATCGAATTCTCTCTTCTTTGAGGTAATTTTTTTTATCTAATTTAATTTTTAATTTATTTATTTTAGGATTTAGGTGTTAGAATTTAGAGTAAATTGTTGTAATTTAGTGTAATTAGCTAAATTGACCAATATTTAGTGTATTTTGGTCTTTTTTACCATAATTAGGCTGATTAAGCGTAATTTTACTGAAATTAGCATAATTGACCAATATTTAGGGTATTTTCGTCTTTTTTACCATAATTAGGCTAATTAAGCTTAATTTAGTGTAATTAGCACAATTGACCCATATTTAGTGTATTTTGGCATTTTTTATCCTAATTAGGCTAATTAAGCGTAATTTAGTGTAATTAGCACAGTTAACTAATATTTAGGGTATTTTGATATTTTTTACCATAATTAGGCTAATTTAGCGTAATTTAGTGTAATTAGCACAATTGACCAATATTTAGGGTATTTTGGCCTTTTTTACCATAATTAGGCTAATTAAGCGTAATTTTATTGAACTTAGCACAATTGACCAATATTTATCGTATTTTGGCATTTTTTTTACCATAATTAAGCTAATTAAGCGTAATTTAGTGGTAATTAGCACAATTGACCAATATTTAGGGTATTTTGGCATTTTTTACCATAATTAGGCTAATTAAGCGTAATTTTATCGAACTTAGCACAATTGACCAATATTATGGTATTTTGGCATTTTTTACCATAATTAGGCTAATTAAGCGTAATTTAGTGTAATTAGCACAATTGACCAATATTTAGGGTATTTTGGCCTTTTTTACCATAATTAGGCTAATTAAGCATAATTTTATCGAACTTAGCACAATTGACCAATATTTATGGTATTGTGACATTTTTTACCATAATTAGGCTAATTAAGCGTAATTTAGTGTAATTAGCACAATTGACCAATATTTAGGGTATTTTGGTCTTTTTACCATAATTAGGCTAATTAAGCGTAATTTTACCGAACTTAGCACAATTGACCAATATTTATGGTATTTTGGCATTTTTTTACCATAATTAGGCTAATTAAGCGTAATTTAGTGTAATTAGCACAATTGACCAATATTTAGGGTATTTTGGCCTTTAAAACCATAATTAGTCTAATTAAGCGTAATTTTACCGAAATTAGGTTATTTTAGACATCAGGATGCCTAGAGCACGGTCTACCCCGCTTCCAATAGTGGACGAGCCGATTAGTACCAGCAGCACGGAGCACATCAGTCCTCTCTTGTGGATTCCCCACAGCGAGCACCGAGTCTCACTGGCTTCTCGTGAGGTACGTTCCTTTTTTTAGATTTTCTTAAATTTTGTTGGATTTAAATTTTATTATGTTATCACCATGCGGATTACCTTTTTCAACGTAGGACACGGGTCTCTTAGATGTGAAGTTGCGATGCGTTCACATGCAGTATTACGAGGTAATGGAGCCGTACCTCGTCAACTTGGGTCTCTACTAGGTTGTGGACATCGTGCGGGCTGAGAGAAGCATCATCAATGCATCTCTCATCGCTGGACTGGTGGAGCGATGGTGTCTCAAGACGCACACGTTTCACATGCCATTCGGAGAGATGACAGTGACTCTCCAGGATGTGAATGCTCTTTGGGGTTTGCCTATCCGTGGCACACCCGTCGGCGGCGTCTCTGACAGCACCAGATTCGTAGGTTATGTCGAGGAGTTGTTGAGAGCTGAGCCTTCCCATATCATTGGGGACCATGGGAGGTTGAAGTTCCATTTGCGGATGACGAGGTTACGGTAGCATTTCAGCGCGGGTCTCTCGGCAGATTCCACCGAGCTGGAGATTCCGAGGTAAATTTTATAACTTGTTTCTACTAATCAATTTATAATACGAGGATTATATTATAATTTTTATATGTTTTGTATTGCAGATATACACGGGGCTACGTGATGGACCTTTTTAGTTCTGTCATGTTTCCTGATTCCAGCGGTGACCAGATGCCGATGATGTATCTCCCGCTGCTGATGGAACTTGAGCGGTCGTCGCCGTACAACTGGGTGGGGCTGTCCTGGCGTATCTGTACCCCCACCTGTGCCGTAGTAGTGAGGTAAGTCACCAACTCTTAATTTAGTGTAAATTATTTAATCAATCAATCCATCAAAATACACTGACGTGTAATGTTCTTGAAAATGCAGCCGAACGTGAAGCAGATGTATCGGCCGGTACTCCTGCTTCAGCACTGGTCATGGTCACGGCTACCGGTGGGCCGTCCTTTCCCTTATGAGGCGCCGGATTAGGGAGAGCCGAATGTGTTTAGATGCCCGGCATATGGTAAGAAGTGGCACGGTTTCCACCACTACTCGGATCGGATCCACGGTGCTACCGTTGGGATCACGCCAGTCCGGTCAGAGCTTCAGAGTTTGCCTGAAGCTCTTGTTGAGTGGATGCCGTACGAGCAGTTGTACACAGAGAACCTCTTGCCGGGCAATGTGGGTGACGAGCAGGAGCGGGATATGTGGTTCTACCGAGGTCCACTCATACACTTCTGGGTAGTAGAGCACCACTATCCATATCGGTGCTCTACCAGTTTGGTCGACCGACGTTCATTCCCGCAAACCCATCTTTGCCGAGGTCCATGCACAGAGACCTGCACTTTACCGAGGTCCACGCACAGAGACCTGCACAAGTAAGTCGTAGCCTATTGTCAAGGACCTCATATTACTTGATAGCTTTGTATTGCAACTAACGTATTCCTTACATAATGAACCACCGAGGGCGACTGGATAAGGACTGGAGCACCCATTATGATGCATACTACAGGACGGCCCAGGATCCTCAGTATCTGGACTTCTATCACGAGCCAGATGCAATTCAGCAGACCCAGGGAGGTCCCCAGTTGAGGTACGATACTTGGTACATGCAGATCTGCATGGCCAGTGTCTATCTGCAGGGCGATTACGGTGCCATCTCCGCGACAAGATCCAGAGTGATGATGGTTACCATCCCAGCGGCCGTTCATTCGCTCGCAACGTAAATCACCTAAAACTACATAGTTTTTCTCTAACTTAATAGTTCATCAAGGTTTGATCTGACATGCCAATTTTGTTTCCGCTTTTGTCGGAGATCAAGGAGTGCGCTCATGGGATCTCCACGATGGGCAAGAAGAACTGGCGATATCTTGGGTACCGCATTCTCAAGAAAAATGCAAATGCGGTTGAGGATGCTGGGCACGGTGGGAAGATCATCACGATGCTGCGAGACGCCGGAGAGAACATCAACTGGCGTGAGATAGATCCGACCGAGCTTGACCCGGGCCCGATTATTGGACAGGAGATGCCACTTTCTCCCGATTCGCATCCAGAGTGGGACTACCATGATTGGGTATTGTCCAACATTGCGTGGCAGGCATGGTACGACGAGCATGGACGTCCGGTGCAGACTCAGGTATGTCATACTTCAGTATCGGTCAGGTTTTAATAAATTTCTTCATTCATATCAAATTTAATAATTTATGTGTATGATTACAGGGTCCGACAGAGATGCCGCCACAGCCACCACCTGCGGGGATCGATACTTCTGATATGGAGTCCCTCTCGTACAATCTCCAGGACTACTACAGGATATTCGATGATGAGTTCAGCTCGACACAGAGGGTACCCCGATATGGCAAAGAGATGCCGCATGATGGAGAGGCTAGTGGTAGCGGGTCTCATACTTAGCCTGCATTTGGGACTGAGCTCGCCGCATCTATCTTCAGTACACCTCCGCCAGTACAGCCAGTCTCCACGGGCGATGCTAGATGGGATACCGTCGAGCAGATACTCAGGTCTGCCGATGCCCTAGATGAGGCCGAGAGAGACGGAGCCTGGTCGCGCTGGCGCCGGGCGAACGCCGGAGTACCGCCTCAGCGATGGTCCCCCTCTCCGTTTTAGTTGTATTTTTACTAGTTTTGTACTATTTATATTTGGTATACTATTTATGTTTGGTATATTTGGATGAGTGAGCCTATGGTGCTATGCATAGCACGGATGGCTAGTGTACTACGGCTCAATATGGTACTTTTTAAAATCCTAACGGTCGATCCAACCGTTCAATGTGATAATCATATGAATATGTACTTGCAAACTAAATTTTATATTTTTTTCGAATTTTTTTACTATTTTTAGATAGGTAGAAAAATTAGTGTTTTCTGAAAATTCTTGACCATCAAAATTCTACCTATCTAAAAAAATAGTAAAAAAATTCGAAAAAAATATAAAATTTTGTTTGCAAGTACATATTCATATGGTTATCACATTGAACGGTTCGATCGACCGTTAGGATTTTAAAAAGTACCATATTGAGCCGTAGTACACTAGTCATCCTTGCTATGCATAGCACCATAGGCTCACTCTATTTGGATTATCCTATATTTCGGTTCTTGTGTAGGTGTACTTTTATGGTACTATTTTCATATTTTACAGATAAAATAAATTATCATGATAATGCTAAACAGAAAATATTACAACATTAAAATAATAGCACAACATAACAAATAAACAAAAAAATATGTTAAACAACAAAAATAAACTCATCAAGATTAAACCGACATTTTTATTAATATCCAAAGTTGAATAAAAAATAATGCGGGTTTAAAAAAAAAAAAAAGAGACTAAGCCGGCCAGAAAATGGCCGGCTTAGAGAAGAGTAAGCCGGTCATTTTTTGGCCGGCTTGGGTATTTTACAATATTGGATCGAATTCTGGACATAATTAATAATTTGTATTAAACTTTGGATATTAATAAAAATGTCGGGACATGTGATGTGCACCACTTTAATAAAGGAAGGCAACTGGACAATACATATGCACTTCAAAAAATATATCAGAATTGAAAAAATGCTTTATCATCCGAGATTTTTATTAATATCCAAAGTTTAATAGAAATTATTATTTATGTCCAGAGTTCGAACTTTTAGCTAAAAATGTCCAAGCCGGTCACAAAATAGCCGGTTTAGGGGTAGGAGTAAGCCGGCTTACACGTTTTTTTTTTTTAGACACTAGGAAGAGCAAAATAAAAAAATCTAATACCGAAATTTAAATTTTTGTTTAAATTATTTGATAGATTACTTTTTTTTATATATAATTAGCATATTTATACTAAAATACGCTAAATTACTTGAAATTATGTTGAATTACACTATATTAAGTTAAATTACACTAAATTACATTACATTACGCTAAAATACGGTAAATTGCGCTAAATTTCATATGAATAGGGACGAAATTTTCACTGAAAAAGCAAAAAATGACAGCGAAACTTCAAACGGTCATAAAACGGCGCTTGAGTGTCCGATTTCAGCAAATGACCACTTTTCAGAAAGCTTGCAAAAATGCGCATGCGTCCGTGCCTGCTATGCTGGATTTTGAAATTCATAATTGCCAAAAAACTAAGGGAAGAGCCTCAAAACTTGAGTTGAAGTTTCCGATTAAGATTTTCATTATATTATTCAATCTAAGTAGCTTAGTAAATTAGTTACATAATGAACTTGTAGAATACCAATTTTTACTATTTTTGGAATTTTTTTTACTATTTTTCATGATTCATGAAAGATGGCACAGAATCGGTCTACTTTAGCGTAATTAGCGAAGTTATTGTAATTTAACGTTTCAACATAATTTATTGTAATATATTGTAATTCAACATAATTTCCGGTAATCTAGTGTATTTTAGTATAAATATGTTAATTATAAATATAAAAAAAGTAATATAACAAATAATTTAAATAAAAATTCAAATTTTCAGTGTTAGATTTCATTAATTTTGCTCTTCATAGTGTCTCTAAAAAAAAAAAAACGAGTAGCCGGCCACAAAATGGCCGGCTTACTCCTACCCCCTAAGCCAGCAATTTTCTAGCCGGCTTGAGCATTTTTAGCAAAAGTTCGAACTCTGGACATAAATAATAATTTCTTTTAAACTTTGGATATTAATAAAAATCTCGGCTTTATCAGACAGCATTTTTCTCTGGCCCAAGCCTTTTTTTTTTTTTTCTTTTGCTTTGAGCCTTTGTCCGAATCCTCTTTCATTATTATAATTTTTAATTAAACCAACTCTCTGTGCTGTAGATCCCCCATTTGTGTACTCAATGGTGTCTCCATCCTTTAAATTTTGTTCCCTGAGCTCCCTTTTGAATTTCGGCTTGTTTCTTTCCCTAATTTTCATTGATTGATTTATAGAATTTTGTTATAAATTTGATTTCATGAAAATCACTATTTATTTTTCAAGATTTTCAAGAAACTTATTCTCTTGGGTGCTTCTTCACCAAATCAATTGATTTAAAGTACTAGAGCATACTTCTCAAATTATTTATATGAGATTAAAGCTCCTAAGTAGTTTAAATTCTTAAACCAAAATCCCTAGGTGAGCTCCATAGAGTCTCCTTTATTTTTAAGAACAATAATACTCTAAAAAAGATAAGCTCCATAGAGTCTCCTTTATCCTTTATCATTTTCTATCCTTTTCTTTCTCCACAGCTAGCAACTGTATTCTTTATCACTTTAAAGTGTTACTTGTTGTCTCCTATTTGCTATAAATAATTATCATTTGCACTTGGTTCATAGGTGAGCAGAATTATTAATTATTTTTTTAATAAAACTGTGGCAATTCGTATCTTAAACGTGTCAAAACGTGACATATCTTGGTTAGAAGATTATCTTTATATTTTTTTTAACGTGTTGTTAATGAGAGTAAAATATTTTTTTCAATCAATAAGTTAATATTAATCCGTTAGAAATATATATTATAGATATTTCAAATTAATAAAACCCCAAAAATTTAATAATGACATATTCATTTTATACTGCATGCTTCACATCAAACATTTGATGAAATAGTTTATTTTGAGTAAAGTTGTATAAACAAAAAAAAACTATATAACCATAATTTTTGTTTAAATTATCTGATTAATTAATTAATTACGCTACGTATACATATATTTTGTTATTATCCACAAAATAAATATAAATGTAGCTTATTTAAAAATTATAAAGTTAAACCAATGTTGAGGAATTAATTATGTAAGGTTCTTAGACACATATATTTTTTTACTATTTCATAGCTACAATATCGAAAAAAAGTATGTAAAGTTCTTAGAACCTTTTTAGTCTTTTATCATTTTTTATTTGTTTCTTCTCCAAAGTTTGGCACAAATTCCTTGCTTAATATTAACTGCATTTTTTATCGCTCTAAAGGGTTACTTGTTGTCTCTTCCCTAATTATTTGAGATGAATCTTACACAGAGGCGAATCTACATATATTGAATGGGGTCAATTGACCCCCATTCATTTTGAATTTTTTTTTTTTATTTATACCTTATTTTAATATAATTTAAAGTAAAATATTATGGATAGTGTGAAATTGACCCCCATTCGTAGCACGAAAATTTTATATATTTGACCCACATAGTCTGAAAGGGGCGGAAGTCTGGCTCCGCCCCTGATCTTACACACACATACATAGAGGTTTTACTATGGTGGGGAACAACGGTCCGTATCGTGGTCCACATGCGAAACGTGATGTTTCTAGTGAACTACAAGTTACTAATATTAAATTATTAATTATTAGTTGATCTCTTCAATTAATTAGTAGTTTGTCTTCAAGCATGTGCATCAATTAATTAATTAAAAAACTAACCCAACTTATTTTCAAGAAATAATAAATAAACTAAACAAGTAACTTTCATATTAACTAATCATATAATTGGTTAGTGGTACATCTTTATAAATTGGATTTTCTCTGCTAAGATATAGTCAAATAAGTTTTGAACCATCGCCAACAGTGTTTTAATTAATTGCGGCACAAAAGGTGAGATATTAAAAAGAACCATAGTTCTACATGTTTTAATTAAATACGGCTTTATATAAAATTAAATGCGGCTCAGAATACTAGTACGTACTTTAAAAAAATTTCAAATTTATTAATATAATTTATAAAATAATGTGAAATATCAATTTTGCCAGTTGCATGTGATATGGCCATCAGTCATGTAGGTGAAGTCACTGTTCATACGTCATATTTCAGAAAATTATGTTGCAACTTTCAGTTCAAATGCAACCAAGAGTATTTAATAGCATTAACTCACAATACATTTACAGATGGAAGTTAATGTACTTGCTATTTTTATTTTGATATAAGTAAGAATTCTAGATGACTTGCCAAGTGCCAATCTTTGTTTACTATTCCTTCTCAATCTTTGTCATCATTGTCTTATCCTCCGATAATTTCTTTAGCTGAAGCAAAACTGGAGTGAGCTGGTCTGTTGAAAATTGAGAAGAAATTAAGCAAGGGGCTGAAAACAACAATGAAAGGAAAAGAAGGCGGCGGGGACATGGGCTGTCTGGAAGGAAAGGAACCGCAGAATATTCTCCTGCCAGAGCACTTCTTAATCAATGCAGCGGCAATCGACATACACAACTGGATGTTATTCGCCTAGTAAGCAGTCCGAAAGAGGAGGCCTACTTCTTGCTATGGATTTTTTAGTTCTGTTAGCGGATCTTTTTATTAGTTGAGCTTTGTAATAATTATGGACCTTAGGTGGTGTTTAAATTTCTTTTTTTACATAATTAGGATTCATTGCAGGGTTCACTTGAACAGGTAATGAACATTGTAACTATTTTATTAGCATCAATATATTTCTTAGTGGAAAATTTCCACTAACCCTCAAAAAGAAAGGAAAAGAAAAAAAGAAAAGTAAAAAAGGAAAAGAAAAAGGAAAATGAAAAGGAAAAGGAAAAGGAAAAAAATGACCTACTAGATTTTTTCTTACAGTAGCTAGCATTTGTTTCCTTAATTATTTCAAAAAGTCACTTAATTAGTGGGAGCAGCATAATTTAACTTACGAAAACAAATATAATTAGACTAAGCACCAGTTTGCTTTCCGACCTGTTCGCTGTTGTCTCCAAAAGTGGTTAGTAAAAAAGTTATAGCATCTTTAATTCACACATTTACTTTATTAAAAAAATGTAAAAAACTATTTTCTTTATGACAATTGTAGCGGACATTTAATTTTCATACTATATCCAACTATAAAAAATTTAATTTAGAATTGGGACACCTAGATTTGACTTTGAAATGTAGTGAAATACTTTTGTATGTGTTTAAGTCACAAATTACTTCCATCGTGACAGTTGGAAGTGAAAAGTTGTTCAAACTCATGAGTATAGTAATAGCGATTCTTTGGAATCTAGGCTAAGCCATTTGAATTAGAAACCCCATTATATCAAGACATGAATAAATGTCAAATAAGTAGTAATAAAACCAACAGATAGTAGCCTTAAGCCACTAGATGAAGTTTTATAATAAGATAAAATATTCAATCATGATAACAATACATAGAGGATTACTGAGATGACACGGCGCTGAAAAATTTTAAATTTTAAAATTCTCATTTTTCCATATAACTTATTTTATTAGATTGTCAAAAGTAATTTAAATATTTCTTACTAAAATTTAACGTACTTGGAGCATAACACTAACTTTTTATTAAACGTCAAATAAACCCTTAGTGAAGAGAAGCATATTCTTTCTACTTGTTTGGCCTCAACTTTCTTCCTAGACCAAACTCGATGTGTCTCCTTTACAACTCATTGGTTTTTTTTCACAAACAACAATACTCTTATAGTAAATTATCTAGAGTGTCCTTTATCTTTTATCATTTTCTATATATCTATTTTTTTCTCCACAGCCAGCAACAGGTGCATTCTTTATCACTTTAAAGGGTTTACTTGTATAATTATCTTCTACACAGATTCATAGGTGAGCTGAGTTATTAATGAATTTTTTAATCAAATTGTGTCATTCCGTGTTTTAAATGTGTCAAAACGTGCCATATCTTAAACATGCTGATTTCATGAAACTTGAACACAACATCCTTAAGGACACAACACGTCTCATTTCTACAAAATTCTATAGTAATAAAAGTAAGAGATTTATTTTTAGTGCAATCGGCACACATCATATCTAGAATTTGAATATTTGTATCGTCAAAAGAGAACGGAGTAGGTCCGATGCCACCGACCTACTTTTAAGTTCAACGAGCATGATGACCGTCCGATCTAATTTAAGATTTGTGCGCACGAAAATTGAAACAGACACGCACAAGTTTAAAGCGTTCTGCACGAATCTTAAAGCAAATCGAAAGTGATTAAATCCATCGAACCAGAGTAGGTCCGATGGGCTCCGATGCCCATCGGACCTACTCTCAAGTGTCGTAAAAAATATTCATTTGCATGTACTACGTATCCATGCAAATGAAGCCGATACAGGTGACCGGCCTGATGTTAATAACTCTTATTTGCATGGAACTCATGCAGTTGATCAACTGAACGTATGCACAAATCTCTTTACATGGACTAAAAATTGTCGCCCATACAATTAAATCTAATTTTGTCAGCTCCATGCCAGTGATTCTCATTTGCATTTTATATAATATTGTCCTAAACCATCATGCATGGTATAAGTTCAACAGAGTAGTTTTGAGTTTTGCAGCTCAATAAAAGATTGGGCCAGTCGCCGGTGTATAAAAAAAGAATATGAAAGGGTATTATTGATATGATTGAAATTTTATCTAATGAATAAACTAACCCAAGTTATTTAAAAAAAAAAATGATTGAAGCATCTCCCTCCTACTTGTTCAGAGCTACTTTCTTAGGCCTCCTTTGGCTTAAGTCACTCTTAATCCAGCCGAATATAATTTTTTTAGACTGGATTAAAGCTTCTCCTTTAGCTTAAACTCTTAAGTCCAGTCTCACCCATTCCTTTAGCTGATTTCCCACCATCACATCTCCTTGGCTTTTTTTCAGACACGTATAAAATTCTTAGAGCCTTCTTTGTCTTCTATCACATTTTTATTTGTTTCTTCTCCACAGTTAGCACAAATTCGTTGCTTAACAACTGCATTCGTTATCCCATTAAAGGGTTACCATCTTTATCCCTTTATCCTTTTATAGGATTACTCTGGTGGGGAACGTGACATTTCAAGTGATTATTAATATTAAATTATTAATTACTAGTTTATCTCTTACTCAACCGACCAATGTGATTAAAAGTCGATTCTTATTGTTCCATTCATCGAGTCGGCGCTTCAATAGTTACTAGTTTGTCTTCAAGCTTGTGCATCAATTAATTTAATAAACTAACGCAAGTTATTTTCAAGAAATAGTAAATAAACTAAACAACTGAGCTTTCATAAACCTCGAGAGATCTGCTTTGACCAAATGAACAAATTGATAACAGGTACAATATATTTGGGTTATTGAAGAATATAAATCTCGATTTAACAAGGAAATTGTAAAATAACAATGAAATTTGATAAAAGTTCAGATTGATACTTCAGCGATAATGAAAAAGATAATCTAAGATACTTGAATTCTGAAGTCTAAGTCGTTCTCTTTCCTTGATTGATTTGCTTCATTTACAGCTTCTTAACTTTTTTTACAAATTAACAAGTATAAGGTTCTTAGAACCTCCTTTTGTCTTTTCTCATTTTTTATCCGTTTCTTCTCCACAGTTGATACAAATTTATTGCTTAATAGCAGCTTCATTCTTTATTCCTTTAAAGGGTTACTTGCTGTGTCTCCAAAGAACTTGGGTAGTTTATTTATTATTTGTTTAGTTTATTTATTATTTCTTGTTTTCATTCTTCATTCTAGGGTTAGTTTTCTCCAAAGAACTTGGGTAATTAAAGGGTTAGTTTTCTTTGGAGAAAACTAACCCTTTAATTACTAGTTTGTCTTCATTCTTCATTCTTCATTTGTTTATTTATAATAAATAAACTAACCCAAGTTCTTTTCGCAAGTTAACCATGCTGCTACAGTTAATTCATCGAATCTCATTATTTTTTACTTATTTCAAAAAGTCACTTAATTAACGGTAGCAGCATGGTTAACTTGCGAAAACAAATAAAATCAGTTTGCTTTCCAGCCTGCTTGCCTATATAATGAGACCATCTAATCGGCACTATCTAGTAATATCCTCAAACACTGGTGCATACTAATTTCAAAAGAGAGAACAAGAGAGTGAAATGGCTGAGGCGGTTGTGAGTGTGCTGGGCAAGCTTGCTGTTATCATAGCGAACGAAGCACAGTTCTTGGGTGGGGTTGGGAAGAAAATCGAATGGGTGCAGCGTGAGCTCACCCGAATCAAGTGTTGCCTGCAAGATGCAGACTCGCGTAAAGGAGATGAGAGAGTGCAGAACTGGCTGAATGAGCTCCGCGACGTGGCCTATCGCATCGAGGATGCAACCGACACCTTCTTTCTCCATGTTGGATATACAGATGCCAGATTTTGTCAAAAACTCAGAAGGCTGTGCAACAAGCCCCGGGATTTGTATTTCCTCCACAAGTTTGGCACTAAGCTCGATGACATCCAAAATCTACTCAAAGAGATCTCTAAAAGCAGGGTTACTTATGGGTTCAGTGACCTGAAAGACAAGAGCAAGGGAGATGCTGATGTCATAATGCCTCACCGGAGAGCTACTTATCAAGAAGTTGACGAAACTGTAGTAGGCATGCAGGCTGACAAGAACAACATTCTGGAGCTGCTACGCCCTCAGAAAACACCAAGGCGGGCAGTCATAACCATCGTGGGCCCCGGCGGTCTAGGGAAGACTACGCTTGCACATATGGTATACAAAAGGTAGGTGGAGAATTTTCTTTTTCAATTATGTTTTATTGAGATAAATGTTGACAACAATTTATCATAATAAGAGTTAGTCAAACTTGTTATCTATAGCAACGATCAACTGCTACCTTTTTTTTATTGAAAGCTTTGTAGAGGGGTGAGCGGGGCTCGAACACCTCGACCTTTGAGTATCCAACAGTCCTAGGATAACTGCTACTGCCGATATAAATATTTATTTTGAGGATTTAATAGTTTATCATATCACCTCAACTATTCAATAATTGCTGATTTCTTAATTAGTAATACACATTTCCAGCAATCACTATTAATTGTCCAAAATCGTGCTACAATTCAATCTAATAATAAATCTTGTTTGCTTGTTTAACCAGTGCCAGGGCCGATTTCGACTATCATATAATGTTGTCAATCTCTCAGCAGTTCATTTAACTGATCTTTTGGGAAAGATGCTACAAAAGATTCTATACGGGAGAACCAAGCTGTGGGAGACTTATTCAATGAGCTCAAAAGTTTTTTAAGTAACAAAAGATATTTGATTATTCTAGATGATGTGTGGAGAGATGATCTGTGGAATCAACTAAAGGATGCATTACCTGATGACAACAACGGTAGTCGTGTTCTAATGACCAGTAGATCTATCGATGTTGCTACATCAGCCGACTCCCAAATGATACCATATGAACTCAACTTCTTAGATAATAGTAAAAGCCTAGACCTACTCCTCAAAAAGGCTCTACCTTACCAAGAACCTCAAAAATGCCCTATCGATCTCCTTGAGCTTGCAGAGAAACTATCAAATAAATGTAAGGGGTTACCGGTACCTTTGGGTTTGGTAGTATTAGATGGTATCCTTTCAACTAAAGGACCATTCTACACTGCGTGGGAAAGGGTGTTACAAACAATGAATGGTACTTAGACGGCAGCGACTGCATGCCAATCTTAGCAATGAGCTACGAAGATATGCCATATTATCTCAAGACATGCATGCTTCCAATATCTTGCTTTTTTTCCGGAAGACCATGTGATTAATGCAAAATGTCTGATCAGAATGTGGATAGCAGAAGGGTTCATACCACTCGAGGGTAGGCCAACAATAGAGATAATGGCGGAGTACTGCCTCGAGGAACTTTGTAAAAGGTAATATTTTTTTCTTTTTTTTTTCCCAGGCAACTGTATAATCATTGCAAAATCTTTTGTCACAAACTCTTTTCCAAAAAATAAAAGTTCCTTCACCTGTTATGACAAGTATCATACACCTCGTTCTAATTTTATGATTTATTCTCTAATAATAGCTTTTTCTTCGGAAACCCTTCTACCTAGTACATGTTCTCAATTTCTTAAAAATAGAGTGAAGAAAATCTTCTTCTCAATTAGGTATCTTTCACTTCTGTTTCAAAAGAAATCCCACATACAATTTTATACTAAAACGCAGCTCCAACAACAAAATTGAAATTTTATTTTTAAGAATTGGATGGTGCAAGATAATAACTTTTGCTTGAGGGATTATAATTTTTAAACCAACATATACGCACATTGAAATAGTTTCCTTCAAATCTAGCTTAGAGTAGAATTTATAAAACTACTTATTTTTTACTTACGTACTTCATTAATTGTATATTTAATTTCAATGCATCTTAATAATCAGCAGAAATTAATTGTATCTTTCATTTATATAGGAAAAATAAGTCTAGCTAGAATACAAACCTTTATAATTATGACTGCAAATATCTACTTTCTGTATTTCCTGACTTGTT
>JAJGRW010002438.1:0-10281 GCA_025461045.1 Carex parvula
ATTATTCATGCGAATATGTAATGTACGGATCAGATCTATACTCAAATGGTGCGTTAATGCAGAGGATATGATTTCACTAATTATGGTCACTTTTTTTTTCTTTGGTTTCATTTGGTCGATTAGGAGAACAAGGAAATGTGAAGGTAAAATTAAGACACAAGTTCAGAAAGTGATATATATCTCGTGAGATATGAGTACACTAGGTGTATTTTTTTTTTATAAATTTGGTACTATCTAAACACATAAATCTAGTGTAAATTAGAGGTTTAGTTTTTAAATTTATCATGAGATATCGAGAGAAGTGATTATAAATGTGCGCCTGGAAATCAGAAAATTTAATTTGGACGGGATTGCATGATACCCAATGTGTAGTTAGAGAAAAAAATTATTGTTCACATTTCCTCAAGGGCTGAACAACAAAAAATGTAAGAAGAGTAGTTTGTAGTTATCCAAAAAATTCTGCGTCAGTGGCATTGGAGCACAAAGCGGATCACGTGCCCTTGAACCTTGATTACCCCATAGCATTAATAAGATATCCCCAGCCGACATTTTTATTAATATCCAAAGTTTAATACAAATTATTATTTATGCCCAGAATTTCATCTGATTCGAAAATGTCCAAGACGGCTAGAAAATGGCCGGCTTAGGGGTAGGAGTTTCTGGCCGGCTTACTCGTTTTTTTTTTTTTTTTTTTTTAAATAGACGTTATGAATAGCAAAATAATGAAATCTAACACTGAAAATTTGAATTTTTTGTTTAAATATTTGTTAGATTACTTCTTTTGATATAATTAGTAATTTATACTAAAATACGCTAAATTACTTGAAATTATGTTGAAGGTTAATTACGCTAAAATACGGTAAATTACGGTAAATTATATATGAATAGAGACGATATCTTCACAGAAAAGGTGAAAAACGATGACGAAACTTCAAACGGTCATAAAACGACGCTCGAGTGTCCGATTTCAGCAAATGACCACTTTTCGGAAAGCTTGCGAAAATGCGCATGCGTCCGTGCTAGCAATGCCGGATTCCAAAATTCAGAATCACCAAAAAACAAAGGGAAGAGCCTCAAACTTGAGTTGAAGTTTCCGATAAATTTTCATTTCTATTATTCATCCAAGTAGCTCAATAATTAGTTACATAATGAACTTGTAGAATATCAATTTTTACTATTTTAAGAATTTTTTAGTATTTTATGATTCATGAAAGATGGCACAGAATCGGTCTATTTTAGCGTAATTTTCCGTATTTCAGCATAATTAGCGAAGTTATTGTAATTTAGCGTAATTTAACGTAATTTAGTGTAATTCAACATAATTTATTGTAATATAGTGTAATTCAACATAATTTCAAGTAATCTAGTGTATGTTAGTATAAATATGCTAATTATAAATCAAAAGAATTAATCTAACAAATAATTTAAACAAAAAATTCAAATTTTCAGTGTTAGATTTCATTATGTTGCTTTTCATAGTGTCTCTAAAAAAAAAAAACACAGTAAGCAGGCCACAAAACGAGTAAGCCGGCCATTTTGTAGCCGGCTTGGGCATTTTTAGAAATCAGATGGGATTCTGGGCATAAATAATAATTTGTATTAAACTTGGATATTAATAAAAATGTCGGTATCCCCAGCTAAGAAGAACTTTATAGGAAAGAAAGATATCAAAACAAACATATATTCATTTGGTGGACTTGTTTTAACAAAAATTCAAGATTTTGCAAAAAGTAACGGCAGCTTTGTTTTAATTTTTTTTAATGCAAATTAAGTTCTATCTATAAATAATCTACTCTAAATCTTGAAACTGATGGGCGTCCAAATTCAAGATTCTCCCTGCTCCGTAATAAATAAACTTATCTAAAACAACTAAAGCTGAACACACTAGCAGATCACATGCGCAGATATAAACAAAATAAGAGAGAATCGAGGTGGGGTTGATGTGTGTGAGAGAGAGAGAGAGAGTGCTAGCGTCAAAGAGAAGATAGGGAAAGTGAGAATGGAGGTTCAAAGGAAAAGAATGAGGAAGAGAATGGGTGTTAATGATACTATTTTAAACCATGGTTTGTAAAATCAGAACTGGAATCGGAATCACAAATCTAGTGAATTAATAAGAATAGACCGAATTGAATCGAGAATTCATATTTTTAGAATGAAGTTTAATTTGTACTTACAAAGTAGAAAAAAATATTTAAAAAAATATTATATTAAGGCAAACGAATATTTCTAATGTTGATTACATTGATAAGTTAGTCATGCATAATATACATGTTATATTTTTAACTACAAATGCAAAAAATTATATGAAAAATTAAAATTATATTTATAATTGAAATTAATAATAATTAAATCTTCGGTATAATGTGTGACTAGATAATTCAATAAGTTGAAACGAATGAATTCATCAAAATGATAACTAAAGATGCAACATAAAATCGAATGAAGAGTATCCTACTTAAAGCAAGCTTTCCTAGGCCATGTTACTCTTGACTCGATTGTTCATTATTTTTGTGCTCCAATAGTTACATGAGTGTAACAGAACAAAGTGAGAACTTATTGTACAAGCTCAAAGGATAGTACTACAATAGGAAAGCAACACACACAGACGAAATAAGCTTACAAAAGTGGTGCTAAGAAGCACAATTAAAAAAGTGTACAATTTCAAACCATATAATTAATAAATAAATGGAAATAAGAAGCGGAATCAGCATGTTGACCGTGAAATCGGATCAAAACTCGAACTTTATTCGAAAGAAAATATGTTTTTGTACTTACAAATATTAAAAAATGAAAAAAAATAATTTGTTGAAAAATTATGTTAAGATAAAAAATTACACAAATAATCCACTAATATAATACAATACAAACATTCAATACTAAACATGAAGTCTAATAGACACACATAGCAAAAAAGCAAACGAAAACAAAAATATTACATATTTGGATTAAAAACAACTCAAAATGCATATAAAAAACATTAAAAGCACAAAAAATTAAAACAGTAATTTGAAATTAATTCAGCAATAAATGATTTTACTACTTCAAAAAAAAAGTAGCTAAAATAACAAAACAGATCTTCTAGCACTTGTAACACGTATGACAACAAATTTTTAAAACAATCCATTCCAACATTAAATGCTTAACTACAAATTTAATCCGGGTTCAGGGTTAGGCGAATAATTGGTAGCAATACACCACGGCCTGTGCTCCAATACTATCTAGGAGAGAATCGTCTCAAATCGTAAGATATGGTTTGATTTAGACAAAAATTCGATTGAATCAGTCTGAGTCCTTGATTCTACCGATTTAACCATTTTCCAACGAAAGTCTCTAGCTGCCTTTTTCAGGATTATATATAGAGGGAATTCTTCTATGGACATAAGGACCTATTTGTAAAATGAGCATATTTTCATTTTCAAAGTTCAAACAGTCGATCCGACCGTTCAACATTATCTCCTATATTAAAATGTACTTGGAGGTCAAATTTTTACATTTTCCTAAATTTTTTTACTATTTATTAAGATGGGTACAAAATTCAATGGTCTGAATTTGACTAGTTTTTAAAATACTTAATAAATAGTAAAAAAATTCAAGAAAAAATGTAAAATTTGACCTCCAAGTACATTTTAATATAGAGATAATGTTGAACGGTCGGATTGACTGTTTGAACTTAAAATATGTTTATTTTACAAATAGGTCCTTATGTCCAGAGAAGCATCCCTCTATATATAATCCTGAAAAAGAGCAGCTAGAGACTTCCGTTGGAAAATGGTTAAATCGGTAGAATCAGAGGAATCAGACTGATTCAATCGAAATTTTGTCTAAATCAAACCAAATCTTACGATTTGAGACGATTCTCTCCTAGATAGGATTGGAGCACAGGCCGTGGTGTATTGCTATCAATTATTCGCCTAACCATGAACCCGGATTAAATTTGTAGTAAAGCATTTAATGTTGGAATGGATTGTTTTAAAAATTATGTTGTCATACGTGTTACAAGTGCTAGAAGATCTATCTGTTTTGTTATTTTAGCTACTTTTTTTTTGTAGTAAAATCATTTATTGCTGAATTAATTTCAAATTACTGTTTTAATTTTTTTGTGCTTTTAATGTTTTTTATATGCATTTTGAGTTGTTTTTAATCCAAATATGTAATATTTTTGTTTTCGTTTGCTTTTTTGCTATGTGTGTCTATTAGACTTCATGTTTAGTATTGAATGTTTGTATTATATTATATTAGTGGATTATTTTGTGTAATTTTTTATCTTAACATAATTTTTCAACAAATTATTTTTTTTCCATTTTTTATATTTTGTAAGTACAAAAACATATTTTCTTTCGAATAAAGTTCGAGTTTTGATCCGATTTCACGGTCAACATACTGATTCCGCTTCCGATTTCCATTTATTTATAAATTATATTGTTTGAAATTGTACACTTTTTTAATTGTGATTCTTAGCACCACTTTTGTAAGCTTATTTCGTCTGTGTGTGTTGCTTTCCTATTGATATGTACTATCCTTTCAGCTTGTACAATAAGTTCTACACTTTGTTCTGTTACACTCATGTAACTATTGGAGCACAAAAATAATGAACAATGGAGTCAAGAGTAACATGGCCTTGGAAAGCTTGCTTTAAGTAGGATACTCTTCATTTGATTTTATGTTGCATCTTAGTTATCATTCTTGATGAATTCATTCGTTTCAACTTATTGAATTATCTAAATCACACATTATACCGAAGATTTAATTATTATTAATTTCAATTATAAATATAATTTTAATTTTTCATATAATTTTTTGCATTCATAGTTAAAAATATAACATGTATATTATGCATGACTAACTTATCAATGTAATCAACATTAGAAATATTCGTTTGCCTTAATATAATATTTTTTAAAATTTTCTATTTTGTAAGTACAAATTAAACTTCAGTCTAAAAAATATGAATTCTCGATTCAATTCGGTCTATTCTTATTAATTCACTAGATTTGTGATTCCGATTCCAGTTCTGATTTTACAAACCATGGCTTAAAATAGTATCATTAACACCCATTCTCTTCCTCATTCTTTTCCTTTGAACCTCCATTCTCACTTTTCCCTATCTTCTCTTTGACGCTCGCTCTCTCTCTCTCTCTCACACACATCAACCCCACCTCGATTCTCTCTTATTTTGTTTATATCTGCGCATGTGATCTGCTAGTGTGTTCAGCTTTAGTTCTTTTAGATAAGTTATTTATTACGGAGTAGGGAGAATCTTGAATTTGGACGCCCATCAGTTTCAAGATTTAGAGTAGATTATTTATATATAGAAACTTTAATTTGCATTAAAAAAAAATTAAAACAAAGCTGCCGTTACTTTTTGCAAAATCTTGAATTTTTGTTAAAACAAGTCTACCAAATAAATATATGTTTGTTTTGATATCTTTCTTTCCTATAAAGTTCTTCTTAGCTGGGGATACCGACATTTTTATTAATATCCAAAGTTTAATACAAATTATTATTTATGCCCAGAATCCCATCTGATTTCGAAAAATGCCCAAGCCGGCCAGAAAATGGCCGGCTTACTCGTTATCTGGCCGGCTTACTTTTTTTTTTTTTAGAGACACTATGAAGAGCAAAATAATGAAATCTAACACTGAAAATTTAAATTTTTTGTTTAAATTATTTGTTAGATTACTTCTTTTGATTTATACTTAGCATATTTATACTAAAATACACTAGATTACTTGAAATTATGTTGAATTACACTATATTACAATAAATTATGTTGAATTACACTAAATTATGTTAAATTACGCTAAATTACAATAACTTCGCTAATTACGCTGAAATACGGTAAATTACGCTAAAATAGACTGATTCTGTGCCATCTTTCATGAATCATAAAAAATACTAAAAAAATTCTAAAAATAGTAAAAATTGATATTCTACAAGTTCATTATGTAACTAATTATTGAGCTACTTGGATTGAATAATAGAAATGAAAATCTTAATCGGAAACTTCAACTCAAGTTTTGAGGCTCTTCCCTTTGTTTTTTGGTGATTCTGAATTTTGGAATCCGGCATTGCTAGCACGGACGCATGCGCATTTTCGCAAGCTTTCCGAAAAGTGGTCATTTGCTGAAATCGGACACTCGAGCGCCGTTTTATGACCGTTTGAAGTTTCGTCATCGTTTTTCACCTTTTTAGTGAAGATATCGTCTCTATTCATATGTAATTTACCGTAATTTACCGTATTTTAGCGTAATTAACCTTCAACATAATTTCAAGTAATTTAGCGTATTTTAGTATAAATATACTAATTATATATCAAAAGAAGTAATCTAACAAATAATTTAAACAAAAAATTCAAATTTTTCAGTGTTAGATTTCATTATTTTGCTATTCATAACGTCTATTTAAAAAAAAAAAAAAAAAAAAACGAGTAAGCCGGCCAGAAACTCCTACCCCTAAGCCGGCCATTTTCTAGCCGTCTTGGACATTTTTCGAAATCAGATGAAATTCTGGGCATAAATAATAATTTGTATTAAACTTTGGATATTAATAAAAATGTCGGCTGGGGATATCTTATTAATGCTATGGGGTAATCAAGGTTCAAGGGCACGTGATCCGCTTTGTGTGCTCCAATGCCACTGACGCAGAATTTTTTGGATAACTACAAACTACTCTTCTTACATTTTTGTTGTTCAGCCCTTGAGGAAATGTGAACAAATAATTTTTTATTCTCTAACTACATTGGGTATCATGCAATCCAGGCGCACATGCATAACCACTTCTCTCGATATCTCATGATAAATTTAAAAACTAAACCTCTAATTTACACTAGATTTATGTGTTTAGATAGTACCAAATTTATAAAAAAAAAATACACCTAGTGTACTCATATCTCATGAGATATATATCACTTTCTGAACTTGTGTCTTAATTTTACCTTCACATTTCCTTATTCTCCTAATCGACCAAATGAAACCAAAGAAAAAAAAAGTGACCATAATTAGTGAAATCATATCCTCTGCATTAACGCACCATTTGAGTTTAGATCTGATTCGTACATTACATATTCGCATGAATAATAAATGGGTCACGTGCATTACAGCCGTGGACGGATTAGCATGAATTATGATCGTACGGTTCAGAACGGTGTGTTAATGCAGAGGATGCGGACTCATAATTAGTAAGTCGTAATAGAACTTTATTTTAATTGAAGTCTCCTAATTTGAGACTTAAAATAGCCTCACTCATATTATTTCTTTCTTTTTGGTGGTTTATTTATGTGTGTTTGTTTGTTGTTTAGCAACTTTTTTTGTTGTGTAATTCATGAAGAATGGTTTGTGGTTATTGCTTGAGAAAATCAACTGGTATAAACTTCCACAATACTGTAAATTTTGCAGCTCCTTGCTCGATTGTCTTAAGGTGCGTTAAGACCAAGCCATGGAATAGGATTTCGAGTAAAAGAAGGTTAAAGGAGGTGACCTTAATATTCACAAAGAATCGATGTTCGGAAGTATAAGCAACTAAGGAAGCCATAAGACACTTAAGGAGGCTAAAACAGGTGTTGCCGAACAGGTGTTGCCGACTAGACAAACTCACACACCAAACTTTTTAAGATAGAAGGAAAAATCGGCCGTTTCGGACCGGAATCGGCCGGTACCGATACGATTTCTGGCCGAGTTACGCATTACCTGATTTTTTCGTCGAATTTCGGCTGAAACGGTCTGATTTCAGTCAAATTTCAGCTGAATCGGTCCAATTCCAGTTAAATTTCGAGAGATGGTCGATTCCAGTCAAGTTTCGGCCGAAACGGCTGTTTTCCGGAAATTCCACTCGTTCCAGCTTCCAATATTTTTTCTCCCAAAATTTCTCTAATAATTGTGACATGTGGGGCTTCAACCAAAGTCACTGGGGTGACAACAAAAAGCTTTACCACTACAATAGCTCTGTTGCTATAGATGTAACAACAATATTTACATTACTCTTGGGTTTCGAACTAATCCCTCATTGGGACCATCTGGATTTTTTTATTTTCTTTTGTTAAATCGGATTGAAAATTAAGATTTAATATTGGGATTGATTGTTACAATTATTGTGTTGTCAATGGTGTCAGTGCTTGAATATATGTTTCGATATTTTATAAAAAAAATTATTTATAGTAGTTGAATTTATTTTTGTACCGCATTATTTATAAATTACTATTTCTTAACTTTTTTGTTTTATATGTTTTTTAATTTAAAATTAACTCTATTATTTTTTGAATGTTTGTATTATATTATATTAGTGGATTATTTGAGTGTAATTATTTGTCTAAACATATATTGTTGATAGATTATTTTTTTATCAATTTATTCGTATTTTTTAGTACAAAAGAACTTCTGACAAAAAAATCTGAGTTTCCAATCCGATTCCACCGATTCCTACCGATTCATCTGATTCCTATTCTACGGTCAAGTGACCGATTCCGATTCCGATTCTAATTTTTCCTTGTATGCCTTTTTACCACTATTATAATAAGAAGCTAAAGATAAGTAGGAGGCTAAATTAGACTTATGGAGGCAAGGTCTTGGAGGAAAGTAGTGGACTCTAAATTCATTCAAAGATCATTGTCAATGGCTGGCAAAGAAGAAAAGAAAAGAAAATAGATAATGTTTTTATTGATGAAAGAAAAAAAAAATAGAAAAGTTGAAGTCGAAGAGGATAAAAAAGAAAGGTGAAGCCAATGTGGATAGAGTAGTTGATTCTAAAGTCATCCAAAGAGTAGCGCTTCATGCATTATTGTTGACCCATGCCCATGTAAACAGAGAAAGAATAACAAATTATAAGCCCACTTTACAAAATGCCAACTCTATTTTTACTTTTTATGTAAAAGGACATGTTTATTTACTATGGGAAGCTATTATAGTCTATAAGTTCCATAAGTTCCATTAATCGTGAACCAATGATGTCCAAAAATACATTTTGTTTTAAATTTGAAAGTAATATAGGAGGGTAAATGAAATTTACAATTATTGCTACTTTTTGTACTATTTATTAACAAATATTATTGAACTGGTTATTTTACTTTTATTTTTTGTCTTTCTAAAAAAATGTACATTATTGTGTATTGATATGCTAAGCATAATTATTAATCTGTCTGAAAAGAAGTACATTAATGTATGGGCATGTGATCTGCTAGTGTGTTCAGCTTTAGTTCTTTTAGATAAGTTATTTATTACGGGGTGAGGAGAATGATGTTTAGTTATGAATAATTTAATCATAGGTAGACCAACTTTTTTTGAATTTAATGATGTTTAGTCATGCCATTAGATTTGGTCTCCAAAGAGTATCTTCCAGCTCAGCTGGTTTCTATACCCACGGACTCATTCCCGGATTATCCCCAAACTATTCGGATAGGGTTCCAACTGATTTAAACCGTGGTTAACGGTAATTGTGGTCCCCACAATAACGTCATTTAAAACCCGTTTTCCCCGCATATTTCCTTTTTTTTTAATTTCCTTTTCTGTTCGCGATCTCTTCTTCCTTTTCTGTTCCGATCTCGTGGCGATTTTGTGGCGATTTTGTGGCGAGAGCGATAGCCTTCAGGCGGAAGCCTTCAGGCGTACGACGGAACCTCGCCGAGAGCAAAGTATCACGGCGACGGAATCTTCAGGCAAACGACGGAGTCTTCAGGCGACGGATCAAGCTTCAGGCGACGGAAGCTTCAGGCGACGGAAGCTTCAGGCGAAGAAATCGATGTACAATTTGAGTGAGTTCTTTGCTGATCAAAATTACACCGATCGTTTTGTTAATTTCATTTTTTTTTATTTGAATTGAATTCCCGATCTCGTTTCTTTTGTTGAAATCAAAATTACACCGATCGTTGTCTTAATATCATTTTTTTTCAGTTGTTTGATTCATTCTGTATTTTGTTTCACAGTATTCGATTTCACATTCGAATTCATCAGAGTCGATTTGGATTGAAGGCTAGCAGTGAACTTTAAATTCGGTGAGTTATTTAATGATTTTATTTTACAGGATTGATGGAATATATTTACAGGTTGTATTTATTATTTTACACGATTGTTTTGTTTAGGATTCACTTTCGATTCTGATTTAATGCCAGCAGTAGTTATTTAGTAATTTACAGGATTCATGGAATACATTTACAGGTTGTAGTTATTATTTTACAGGATTCATGCAATACATTTACAGGTTGTAGTTATTATTTTACATGATGCATGCAGTAGATTTACAGGATATAGGTACAATTTTACAGGATTCATGCAATAGATTTACAGTTTGACA
>JAJGRW010002439.1:0-20761 GCA_025461045.1 Carex parvula
GCACAGTTGGCTAGGAAAAAGTCTTAGGATGTTGGTTACCCAAAGGTTGAGAGTTCGATTCCTCTCATGACTTTGCAGCCTCTGCGAGGTTTTAAAAAAAAAAATATTTAAACGTGATGATAATCACATACATGAGCAGAGTATAGTTACAAATATGATGAGACGTATGAAGCATTACTTGCAAGATCTTCATTTAAATAATAGTATAATTTGGGATTTAAAAAAATTACAGGATATCATCAGTAATATCAAAGATGGGGTTTGTGTTATCTGACAAGAGCTTCCTTATGGTCCCTCTTGCCATCTTCATTAGTGTCCTTTTGAGTGCTGGTGGATTTGTCTATCAGGTATATTTTCTTGTAACCTGCACAAGTTCAGAATGTGCAATTTCTCAGCTGTGCATGTATGATATTTTTCTGTTATAAAATCCATGTGCCCCTCTACGGAACAACAAAATTTTGTATGCTCTTGCGTAACAGACAATATCACAAATAGCCTTCAGTAGATTAGGACATGGAAGGGTTCCCAACTTTCCTGAGTTTCTGGAAGTAGGGAAAAAAAAATCTTTTTTCTTTGTTCCTGTGATAAATGATTAGAAAGAGTAATTTTGAATTCGTCTGTATAACGTAAATGGGGAAAAATGATTTAATATCTTCATGTTTAGTAAGGTACATGTGAGATTTCTGATGTTTGGTAGGTTTACGCATGACTTTGGTTGTTTTAGTGTAGATAAAGTAGCAACTATTATTCACTTGGCCTGCAAGTCCCATGTTTCTTACCCAGGTATTTGTATGTATGGTTATGATGCTAGCTGGTATTTGTGAAATACAAATTTTGAAAGAGATGCTTGATTAAAAATTTCATTCTAGGGTTCAAATGTCTCATGTCTTTCATGCCTCAATCGTGCCTCATATTCTTATCTCTGTTTTCAAAGTCCAAACAGTCCATCCGAACCACTCAACATGATCTCCATATTAAAATGTGCTTAGAGACCAAATTTTATATTTTTTTTTTAAATCTTTTAATATTTTTTTAGATAGGTACAATCACTATTTTTCAGAAATTATGGACCATCCAAAAACAGTGATTTTGTACCTATTTAAAAAAATAGTAAAAAATTTGCAAAAAATAAAAATTTTGGTCTCCAAAGACATTTTAATATGGAGATCATGTTGAGTGGTACGGATTGACTGTTTGGACTTTGATAATAGAGATAAAGATATGAGGCACGATTGAGACATGAAAGACATGAGGCATTTGAACCCTCCTCTTTGAACTAATATATTAGCTCAAATTTTGTTTTTATTCGAGAACTTTTGATGGCATTTTCTTTCTTTTTCTTTTTGTATACAGACAAGAGGGCTGAAGCATGGAAGAGCAATAGTGGTATCAACATGTACCTCTGTGGCATCTATCATAACTGGTGTAGTTGTTGGCATGCTTGCATTAGGAGAAAAGATGCCATCTAGTCGTACTGGCCGGATTTTTCTAATGACCGGATGGTAAATTTCATTCTTAATAAATTGCAATATTTGTATTATAATGAGTTTTCTTGTGCGAAAAAAATGAAGTAAAAGAAAAAATCAGAGAAAAGTAGCACTCACCAGTCTTATTTGAGAAAGCAGCTATCCACCAATTTTGGATGTCCTGGTTATTATTGACAGGGAATAATCAAACACAGTATTTTGGATGTCCTGGTTACTATTTTCCAGAAAATTATCTCCTTCCATTCGTTCGGTTAATTTTCACCTGTTAAGAAATTTGCATAGGAGGGAAAGGAGGAATGCAGTGGGATTTGATGATAAGACGTCACCTTCATGTTGGGGTGATATATTTAGGGGTAGTGGTACAACAACAACCAAGCCTTTAGTCCCAAACAAGTTGGGGTAGGCTAGAAATGAAACCCAATCGGAGTCACATTTTACATTTATGTACATTGAGTTAAAGATATGGGGTGATTATTCTTTTATTTAGTGAAAGCACTAACCTATTTAACATGTTGTATTTTCTGCCTTTGCACAAGTCCCTTTACTGTTAGTCTAGCTAATTTGTTTCCTTGTTATTTTTCTTTTTAATTTTGTGCAATAGGTTTGTTATCATATTTGGAGTGATACTTCTTGTGAGTTCTGCTCGGATAATTTCACTTTTACCCCGCTCAGTGAGAAGACAGATGAAAAGTAATGTTGAAATGAGTCACAATTTGAGGCGTACCGGGTCGTTACGTGCCAAGGATGCCACTAGCCCTAGCACCATTGTCAATGCTTCTACTTTGCATCAGCTCCTCTCTTCTGCTACAAAAGAAAAGGCCTAGCGCTAGACTTATAAAGAAAAAGAAAAAGAAAAAGAAAAGAGAGAGAGAATGAAGAAGGATATTGCCTATTTGAAGTATTCAAATGTGGAGAATGTCAAATTTGTTGTGATTGGGTTGCTCATAACCTTAAACGTTCATTTTACATTTCTCTCTTTCTTATAACCATAGATGTTAATTATATTTAAAGTGGCGCTTTCTTATTAATGTCATTATTGAGTATACTTTAATCAAGATCGTCTTGGAATCAGGTTTTCCTTCCTTGAGTGGAAGTCATAATTATTTAGTTTAATTAATTTCCAAAACCTTTCAAAGACGTGTAGTTTAATTCTCTTTCCAAATTGGTTGGATGCTTCATGCTTGTTTGAATTGTTTTACGTACATGGTCCATGGATGATGGAATGGAATCCACTGTGCACGCTATTGCCGCTAACGAGTCTAGCCTTTTATACTTTAATCCTTTTCTTTTCAGCGATCGACAAGTGTTAGAGATTCAATCCACTATGAGAATGACATGGATGGTGCGTTGGCCTAGCCATTATTTAGTTACTATTATTTAATTGTTACAAGTCTCTCCTACCTTGTTTAAGTCCGTAAAGTAATTCCATGATATCTGCCAATCAATCTTTCAAATTCCAACCAACAATTTAAGACTAAAGCTGTTAATAAATATGATATAGATCGGATGGATGAAGATATCAAAATCGAAATGACTTTTATTCATATCTTTATTCGATAATTAATAAAAGTTCCCCGTATTTTTATTCGATAAGTTAACAAAAAATAATTATTATTCATATCAATTTATTGCAGATGTGAAGAAAGGAAGGCAATTCAGAAGAATCGATCAAAGAAAAAATTCAAAGGAACAAGTTTTTCAGCTACGAAGTTTTTTGCGTGCCAAACAGTACAAAGCCAGTCATTTTGCAGGTTGCAGAGCCAAACAGCAAAAATAGGGAAGAAAACTTGGAAAATAATACGCATGGATAGGGGTGTAAACGGATCGGATATTATCTGCATTCATCCGGATCCGAATCCGAAAAATTCCGGATTCGGATATTCGGATACGGATATTTTCGGATACGGATCCGGATTCGGATAATTTTTTACCGGATACGGATGCGGATACGGTTTTGGATATTGAATCGGTACGGATTCGGATACGGATAATTATCCGTATCCGACAACTTATTAATTCGGATATCCGAATTTCACTCCGACTTCCCTTTGTCATGGTCCCTACCGAGAAGAGATATTCTGTATCCGATCGATGCTCACCAAATATAGCATGTGGCATCAAATCAATCAATCCCCACATGATATATATTGGTGACTCGTTATACATTTTGGCATTTATTAATCATTTAAAAGAATCCATAACTGGCCCCATGTGCTTTGAAGTTGGAATCCATTCCTGTCGTTAGTTCCGGATCACCTTTTTTTTCCATTATTTTTTAGTACTTGTATTCATTAATTCAAAGTTAATGAAACCTTTTTTTCTGAATTAATTGAATTTGAATGCAGTGTGGCAGTGTGGGATTTTTTTTAAAAAAACATAACTAAAAAAGTTATTTTTACCAAACTAACGAACTTCAAAAATATTAGATCTAATTTATGAATGAAATAAGTTATATTTAGATGTTATTCTTTATTAAAATGTATATTAGTAATTTATTTTTAATTATCCGAATTATATTCAAATCCGTATCCGTTTCCGTCCGATATCCGATCCGTATCCGTATCCGAGACTATCCGTATTCGTATCCGTATCCGAAAAATTATAACGGATACGAATACGGTAAGGCCACTATCCGATCCGTATCCGACCGTTTACACCCCTACGCATGGATATCTGCAAAACTCTTTATTTTTTTTTAAACCTTTGCAGAGGCTGTAAAGTTGTGAGGGAAATCGAACTCTTCATTTTTTGATAACCAACATTTCTAGGACCATTTTCTAGCTAACTGTGTTACCTCTCCTTTCTCGGATAGCTGCAACTCACTTTTGTGGTAGGCCATCCAGACAAGAGCAGAGCTATGTGGTTTCAAGGGTACGCTTTATGGGCCTCTGTCTATCTCTGAAATACAATTTGCTTACTCCTGACTTGGTCTCAGCTTTCAGTGAAATTGGCCGAGTTGCTGCAAGAGATTGCTTTACAAGGATCTGATTTCTTATCTCTCTTTCCTTTGCCATTTTTCTTTTTAGCTTTTATGTTCTTTCCTCTTTCCATCGTTTTCAATGATTAAATGACAAAGTCAATCCCCTTAAAAAGTATTTAAGAATGTCATACATGAACCGTAATTGTAAAAGGGGCCTTATAAACCATACTTGTACAAAACCCACAGAAAGAGGTGGGGTTGCGAGGGATGCTTCTATGGGCATAAGGACCTATTTGTAAAGTGAGCATATTTTTATTTTCAAAGTTCAAAAAGTCGATCCGACCGTTCACATTATCTCCATATTAGAATGTACTTGGAGGTCAAATTTTACATTTTTCTGAATTTTTTTACTATTTATTAAGTATTTTACAAAACTAGTCAAATTCAGACCATTGAATTTTGTACCCATCTTAATAAATAGTAAAAAAATTCAAAAAAAATGTAAAATTTGACCTCCAAGTACATTGTAATATGGAGAAAATGTTGAACGGTCGGATCGACTGTTTGAACTTTGAAAATGAAAATATGCTCATTTTACAAATAGGTCCTTATGCCCATAGAAGAATTTGCCTTATTCTTTTTTGTAATACACCATAACATTAAAGGAGTGTAAAATCACTATATTAAATTTACAGAATTTTAATCCAAATAATCTGCGAGTACTAATATCAAATCATTTAATCGGTGTCTGAGATTTTCTGTGGCTGATTTAGGAATCAACATGTTGTGTGGTGGGGGATTGAGGCTGGATGGAAGTATTAAATCGTTTTGTGCTAGATGTTTAAAATACTTGTAATATTGACAAAAAAATAGTTTGTTAATACATTGTACCATGTCTTTATTATTTTTAATTTAGTTTGATACAATCATATTAGTTAGTATGAAAGTTCTTTAACTTGAAATAAAAAGAATATCTATTTTAAAAAAAGAGTTTGTTGGCAATTTAAAGTTTTAATAAAAACTAATGATAAATTAAATGAAAATAATAATAATAATAATAAAAATTAATTAATTAAAATATTTTTGTCTATCTCTGATAAAAATTCTGACTACGCTACTGCATTCAGAGAGGTGTGTAAAATGAGGAGTTGACAATGGAATCAACACTATAATAATTGCGGACCACTAAAAAGGAACCTTTAGATTTCACGGTTCAACCCTTCAACCCTCAAAATCCTCTTCCGAAAGTTAGACAATCCACAAAAGCTCTGCAGTTAGGTCATGTATGGTTGTGTAGTAAAGTTAATGAAGATTAAATAGCTTATTCCATCTTAATCTACATATTTTACATCTCATTTGATAGTTTAACTCACAACTTAAATTAATCTGTCAAAAAAGTAGAGTAACTTTTACTCCACTTTACTCCTCTTCTTGTACTCCTTATTTAACTACTTAAGTAAGTATGAAGCAAAAATTTACTCCACCTTTTACTCTAAAACTAAACATGACCTTAGATATTAAAGTCGATTTTTGAACACTTTTCTCCACACCTTCATTTCCTGAAACCTCTCCAAACTGTCATTCACAGCACTTGACACAGATCACCGTGTTATTTTGCAAAAGAAAAGAAAAAAAAAAGAAACATGACTGGAACATGTTGATTGGAACAAAAACCTAGAACAGGTGAAGGTAAATATTTAAAGGGAATCTAAGAGAAGTAAGGGAGAAAATTGTGAATGGTAGACAAGGCAGCAAACGGAGATGAGGCGGTCGTTGATACGGTCAATTAAGGTTGGTTTCGTGTTACATAAAAAAAGATATTTGATTTGTTCTTAATTCCTTAATCTATGTTGTATATATGATCAAATTAATGGAGTAGGGCCTACTATTATAGTCTCATAAAAACAATATGCAATAATTAATATGATGATGGCCAATTGAGAGTAGGTCCGATGGGCATCGGACCTACTCTGGTTCGATGGGTTTAATCACCGTCAATTTTCTTTAAGATTAGTGCGAAATGCTTTAAAATTCGTGCACATTTGTTTCAATGTTCGTGTGCACAAATCTTTTAGATCGGACGGTCATCGTGCTCCGTTCTCGATGATGGCTGCTATAACTATAAGCTAAGCCTCGTTCTCATATGTGTCA
Organism: Carex parvula; assembly: GCA_025461045.1. Lineage (NCBI taxonomy): Eukaryota > Viridiplantae > Streptophyta > Magnoliopsida > Poales > Cyperaceae > Carex > Carex parvula. The sequence goes on from JAJGRW010002439.1 coordinate 6,559, forward strand.
CCATCTTCACCCCCACACCACACCTCACCTTTATTTTTTCTTTTCTTCGTAGTTGATTGAGCTGTGCATCTAGAAACCTAATTAAGAGAAGTCTCTTTTTAGGTCTGCTTTTAACCTCCCTTATAAATGTTTGGTTATGACCGTTGACTTTGTACTACATAAAGTTAAAAAGAAATAAATTAAATTACTAATCACATTTTGTTATGTTGAGACTTGAGAGTTGAGAGTGAGACTGTAAAAAAGAAAATATTTGACTGGTTGACAGAAACAATGTTTATTCTCATCTCATGCAATTTTTATTTAGTCTTCTGGATTGCCTAATTTATAAGTCAAGTCATGTTCAATTTTGGATACCGTCTCACTTGCTTTATGCTTCAATCTTGCCTAATTAGCAAAATTTCTTTTCCGTGGGCCTGGGCCTGGGGGCAGCTAACGAACTGTACCTGTCCTGTAAAATGGGGAATTGGAGATGTGATTGGGACAAATCAATCAGCCACAGCTGCGTGTACTGTTATACTTGTATAGCAAAGGCGCAACACCAAAAAAAATGTTCAAATTGAGAAACCAGAAAACAAAAGAATAGCTCAAGAAACTTCAGCGGACTAATTAAATTGGATTAAATAGAGCCCGGTAAAGTAGATTAACAAAGCCTCGTTTCCATTGGATTAAAAACGTGAATCACTCAGATTCCCCTTCTCAGTTTATCTACTTGCAGTATATGTATATGCACCTGGAGCAAATTCTGCGACCATTTTCGTTTCACTGTAAGTGGGTTCGCGATGGCGACTCTCCCTCTTGGTCGGTTGGTCCAGGTGCAGGTCAAATTATGTTTTTCCAGGGAGTGTTGCTATAAATAATTCCATGGAAATGTTGTGTTCGATGGGAATTTATAATCTCTTCGGTAGGGCCCATATGTCGGTGGGTAATTAGTTCATTGGAACAGGTTCACGATGGTACCTGTTTCTGTTCGCTTGCTTCTTCTTACCTATTTCTTCGACGCGCCTTGTCTGAAACCCTAGTGAGATATATCTTCCTTGCAAAAATAAGAAAAAATAAATAAAAGAAAATTCTTTCGGTCCAAATCTCCCTTGTTTCTGAGATCAACTCTCCTACCTTCGCATCCGTGCAAACCTACTCCAATACACCACGATTTTGTTTGTATTGAGCTTGATGAAGTTCGATCTGAGTCCCTCTTCTGCTTCTGATCTGATTTCGGATTTCTCTTTTGATTTGGGGTGAATTTGATTTGAGATCTTTCTAGATCGGACGAGAAAACTTATATTCAATCTTTTCCCGCTCCTTTTTTTTGTGGGAAAAGTATTTTAGCTTTAGGTGTTCCTTTTCTGTAAGTGAAAACAATCATTTAGTTCGTGGCGATGGAGCCTCGCGTGGGAAATAAGTATAGGCTCGGTCGCAAGATTGGTAGCGGCTCCTTTGGAGAGATCTATCTAGGTATGTGATTTTCATGCTAGAATTTCGAAATTAAAATTTCTGCATTTTTTTAAGTTTCTCGCATCTTATTGTTCTTTTGCTTGCAGGTACTAATCTCCAGACTACTGAAGAGGTGGCTATTAAACTTGTAAGTGGAAAATTTGTAATTTCCTTGAGTTTTATAATTGGTGGTAGTATCCATCTCTAGATTTGGAAGTACGATCTATTAATCTGTTAAGTAGCAGATATGTACTCTTTGATCATTTACTTTTGATATTGTCTCCCCTTGCATGTGAGGTTCAGTTTTTCTTATTTCAAGAACAAGCAGTAGTCCTTCAGTATAAGTAGCATATAGGTATTATATGATCGATTGCTTCTAATGCTGTGTTGTTCGTCACTTGCGTGTGAGGTTAGCTTGTTTGTATAGGACAAACTGTAGGCAATATGTTGTATAAAATAGGTAGTATGTAGCGATGTATAGGTTCTATTTGATCAATTGTTTCTGATTTTGTGCTTCTTCATTTGCATGTGGGATTTAGTTTCAACGACAAGCGGCGGTCCTTTCAGTATAAGTAGCAAATAGGTACTACTAGATCAATTACATCCAATTTTGTGTTTCTCCTCACTTTCATGTGAGGTTAAGTTGTATTCGAAGTACAAGCAGTAGTCTTTAATATAAGTAGCATATATGAGTTTATCAGTTACTTCTGATTATTTGTTTCTTAGCAATTGCTTGAGGTTAAGCCCTTTTCTTTTTCAAGGACAAACAGTAGTCTTATATGTTGTGAATAGGTACTATATGATCAATTGCTTCTGTTTTTTATGTTGCTTCTCACCTTCATGCAAGGTCTAGCTTATATATCATGGAAAAATACTAGCTCTTTTGGTTCAAGGAAGCTGGATTATTATATTAGGTTGCAATTCCTGGATTCTGGTATTAATATGTAGTAGGAATTGTTAAAAAAATAGTTCTAGAAACGAGGCATGAGGTTTACATACTTGAATGAAAGCCTTTTTCTTTAATATATACCATCGATCCTTGCAAATAAAGCAGTCCTCCATTTTGCACCCCTTATTAAAGTAAAGCTGGAACCTTTTTTTCTAAGCTGAGAGATTTATTTAGTAACTTCGCTAACTCAGTTTGTAAAAAGCAAAGAATTGTCTTGCAACATGTAGCTGCAAAGCAAGCAGAATCTTAGAAAAATAGTTTGTGAAGATGCTCCAAAACTTCAAATTGTGGAACTCTTGAAAACTTGTTGAACCTCACAGTTGTAGTAAGTATTTCTAGGTTTGGATTTATGATCTTATGAGTAGACATATGTACTATTTGATCAATTATTTTTGTGGGTTTGTGTTGCTCACTTGCATTTGAGATTGAACTCATTTTTCAGGGATGAGTTTTCAGTTTAAGGAATCTTAGTTACTTTCTTTTATTTGCTATTCTGGTATTAATCTGTAGTAGAAATTGTTCATTTGCTCTAGGTATGAAATTTATATATTTGAATGAGTTTGGAAAACATTTTTCTTTGATAAACTGCAAGTCCTATTAAATGAAGATGAAATTAAGAAAATTTGCTTGGAATTTCTTAAAGATAAGCTGTTGTATATTTTGGTGTATAGTTAGTGAGGATATTTTATTTTTTGTAGTTCCGTGAATTATCTCATTAATATGTGGTAGAAGTTATTGACAATCTGTTCTAGGATTTGAGGTTTACAGAGTTGAATTAGTTTCAAAACCTTCTATTTGTCATATATAATGAATTATATTATAAAAGCAATCTTCCATTTGGAACTCCTTAATAAATTTTGAACTATGACCTTTGGCAAAATCTTAAAGATCTAGCAATTTGTAAACTTTGCGGAAGTAATGGATCGTTTGCAGTACTTGTGGAGTCACAAAAGTTTTTAGATAATATTTTGTCAAAATGTTATCATGTATGTAGAATTAAAAAAAGAGATACTATAAGCACCAAAAATGGACTATTAATTACTACATTTAATTCCTTTATTTCAGGAAAGTGTGAAGACAAAGCATCCTCAGCTGTTATATGAATCAAAGATATACAAAATTCTGCAAGGAGGAAGTAATAACTCTCATTCAAAATTTTCTTCTCGTTTATATATTTTTGGTACTATAGTTTTGTTTTTTTGAAATACTTGGTAGAAGCAACCAAAGTTACTACTCTAAATGTCATTTAATGACCGCATAAAAGGCTTTGGTAAATAGTTATACATTAGTATATTTACATCCCCTTTTTAACTTTTTTGTGAAATCTGGCAGCTGGTATACCAAATGTGAGATGGTTTGGTGTAGAAGGAGATTACAATGTCTTGGTGATGGATCTTTTGGGACCCAGTCTTGAAGATTTGTTCAACTTCTGTAGCCGCAAGCTCTCATTAAAGACCGTTCTCATGCTTGCTGATCAAATGGTACTTTATTTGTTGAGCAATTTCACCTACAACCTTGCTAAAAGTGAAAATATCAACAAGGAGTTCTCCATAATTAATTTTGAGGTTGTCATGTTTCCCCTCCCTGCAAATTAGAAGGGGGCGTTTTTGGGCATTTAAAGTAAATTAAGAGAGCATAGGTGCATAATCAACAATCTATAGAGAGAATGCAAGATGTTATTACTTTTAGGGCATGATGTTAGGTTCATGCCTTCCAGTGGTATACATTGAAGTTTTGTATTTATCTCATGCAGAGTTCTGATGTACCGCATCTCTTACAATATTGTGCTATGGTTAGTCCTTATAAATGTACTGTCTTTTGTTCCTAGATAAACCGTGTGGAGTTTGTTCATTCTAAGTCTTTCCTCCATAGAGACATAAAGCCTGATAATTTTCTGATGGGTCTGGGGAGGCGTGCTAATCAGGTCTATGTTATTGATTTTGGCCTTGCCAAGAAATATCGTGACACTTCTACTCACCAGCACATTCCATACAGGTAACAAAATTATATTTATGCTGTGCTTCCAATTGAAGAGTGTTTTATCAATCAATGCTGATTTTTCATGTCTTTTCAATAGCATCCATGTCTAATCTTATTTGTAAAAAGAACTCCTAATTAATGTGTCTACTGACTTGATTAGAAAAATATGAAAACTTTGCGTGAATTAAACGATCCTAGCATATTTTTATTCAAGCCTAATGTACGGGATTATAGATTGATTTTCTTCCCAACGAAGTTACTCTTCTGCTAATTTCTTGTTCATCTTGGTGTTGTTTCACTTCTCCAATGAACACTGATTATGTGCAAACATACATGAAGGGATGAATTTGTCCAATAAAATGATGCTGGATATACAAGGATTGTAGATAAATTCTTTTTTATTCCATTTGAAAATGAATACTTTTACAAATTATGCAAATAGTGAATTCTTTTTGCAATGACTCTTGATTGTTTGATAACACATCAAATGCATACATGTCATGCTGACATTATTTTCTTTTTGTGACTGATGCAGAGAGAACAAGAATTTGACTGGAACAGCGAGATATGCTAGTGTGAATACACATCTGGGAATTGGTACTTTATTCTTTATATTTTTTTCTCTCTATTAACTCTGCATTTTTTTTTACAAATTTACATCTTTATCTCTTCTTTATCTGAAGAGCAAAGCCGGAGGGATGATTTGGAGTCGCTTGGTTATGTGCTCATGTACTTTTTGCGTGGAAGGTAGGTGTGTTACGAGATAACTGATTTGTCGTTTTTAAAAGCTTAAGCTTATGGAATAAACAGTCGTTTAGCACCTTGTTTGGTCAATATTGTGTTTCGCACATTTCAAAATATATTTTTTTAATTTAGTTAACTTATGTATTGTGCTTGTTACAGCCTCCCTTGGCAAGGCCTGAAAGCTGGAACCAAGAAGCAAAAGTATGAAAAGATCAGTGAGAAAAAAGTTGCAACATCAATTGAGGTAACTATTGTTCTTACCTCCATACCTTACCTTGTCTATGAATTATGTCTTTCTTGTATTATACCTTCTATTAATTTGAATTTTCTTGTGTTAATTTCTAGGCTTTATGCCGTGGTTACCCAACTGAGTTTGCATCATACTTCCATTATTGTCGATCACTTCGTTTCGACGACAAGCCTGATTATTCCTACCTTAAGCGGCTGTTCCGTGACCTTTTCATTAGAGAAGGTATGATTTCCCTTTCTCTATTTCTTGTCTCATGTAATTTTTGCATTCATCCGCAAATATACCTGCAGTTGAAATTTGACACTTTGATAAATTTCTTAAATGGTTCCAACTGTTGTAATACAAATGATTTCTGCTTCTAAATATTTGACAATTTGTCCTGTGCAAACCTTAGTGCTTCTGTCAAACTAATGTACATAGATGTTATGTTTCTATTTATATGAATTAGCTGATGATTAAATCTGGTTGAGTTAATCTGTATGGTTTTGGGAAAATAAATCATTTGTCTAAACACAAATTAGCCAAAAGGTGCTTTCTCTTTACTGCAAACATGACAAATGTTAGGTGATATATTGAAGCTGGTGTAATATATACCCTAGAACTTTGGTTGTATAGACTGAACCATATTTGTCTGTAATATCACTGCCTCACTGGTGTGTAATAATACAGGGTTTCAATTTGATTATGTGTTTGATTGGACGATATTGAAGTATCAGCAGTCTCAGATTGCTAGTGCTCCTCCGCGTGCTGCTGTTAGTCTCTCTCTCTCTCTCTCTCTCTCTCTCTGTATCTTTTTTTATTGTGTTTACATTAGAACTTCTATTTTTTGTGTAAATAATTAATTTCTCTCTCTCTCTCTCTCTCTCTCTCTCTCTCTCTTTTATTGTATTTACATTAGAACTTCTATTCATTTTGTGTAAATAATAAATTTCTGTCTAACAGGGACATGGTGCTGGACCAAGCTCAGGCATGGCACCCCCAATTGTCAGTGAGAGGCAATCAGGTACTGTTTAATTTTTTACTAGCGCTCTAGAATACCATAACATACTAAAGTTCTAAATGGCAAAATTGAATGTTCTTTTCTTATATCACAGGTGCAGAAGAAGGGAGAGTTAGCGGGTGGTCAGCTGCTGACCTCACAAGAAGACGGGTCCCACAACCTGTGGTTAGTAATACTAGCAATGTTACCTCCAAGCAGAAGACTCCCCTTGGCGGTGAAACCTCTTCCAAGGATGTTATGGTTAGTGTTTCCTTGTTGCACAAGTACTTACTGGAATATCTACAAATTCTAGTAGGATTAGTTCTTTGTTTCCCCAAAATGTATGCTCAGATAGCCCAAAATAGGCATGCTGTTGTTAGAAGACATCTTATCTGCAGAACCAACTCAAACAGATCCCCGATCAAATGGCTAAAAAATGTACTAATTTGTACACAAACAACATTAACAATTAATCCACATGCGGTGCAGTTGTCAGGTTCAACATTCATGGGTAGAACGAGTGGTTCGTCCGTCGTGCTGCCATCTCTGGTAGCCGTGAGCTCTCCTCGGCCACAGTGCTCACTGACGATCTGTCCCGGACCCGCACCACTGATGCCAGTCCAGGAACCTTCCGTAAGGTTTCAGGCCCACAGAGAGGTTCCCCTCCAATGCTAGGAGCTCCCGCGTCGTCTGAGCCCCCAAAGCGCTCCTCATCTGGAAGGCACATGAAAAATTACGAGGCTACCCTGAAGGGTATTGAAGGCCTCAATTTCGATGGAGATGACCGCCTTCACTACTAGCTTTATATTATAGATCATGCTATATTACCACCATCTCTGTCATCAGGTGTTTTTTTTCACCAAATGCTGCTACAAAAAGTGTATAAATGAATAATTATTATGATCAGGAGAAAATTAAATGCAATGATGTGTTCCTTGATAGTCCTGGTGAGCTTATTTGAGTATGCTGTGCATTAATAAAAAGATGTTGAGAGAATATTACGAGGGTTGAGGAGTAGGAGGTTGCTACTTTGCTAGTGATAATAGAGGTTATCATATTGAGGCTTGTGTACATGTAACATGTGGTCTCTTTAGTCTCTGCGTGGGTAGGGATTAAGGCGGTATGGTATGTTTTAATTTTATTATAAGATCCATGGATATTCTTTTCTAAATTCTTGTACTGTTGTTACCAAATGGTCTCCAAACATGGTACCATTCTTTCCTGATGGATTACGATTTAACCTAGTTCTATTAGTTATCTCAGTGATTTTTTAATAAATTGTTGCTAATCTTTTGGTTTTTTTAATGTTCGTGTGTTGAAGAACCAGTTGATTTTGTTGCCTTTTTCTTTCCAAATATTTTCAGCCTTGTCAGGTTGTATTTATTTGAACAAGTCTGTTGACAGATTGTTTTTTCAACTTCTTTGTATCTCCTGATTTCAATGTTGGACTTCTGATTGTCATCTTGGCGCACTTTAAATGCACTTCCAATATTAAAACTTCGATTTAATTATTACTTCAGTGTTTGCGTTTCTCTTACGTTTTAGGTTGAGATTAATTGGCAGTGATGACTTGCAAATCTTAACAATATTTTTCAAATCCAAGTCAAAGAAATTTTATAATAAAAAAAAATGATGCACAATGAAATATCTATTAAATTACTTGATTGAAAACAGACATGGCTAGCACTGTAAATATCGTGTTCTAAACTAATAAGCATTTTAATGATTATGAAGATAGACCGATTAATTTGGCTATCTGTTGCCAAATCTCACATCTGAAATATGTTAGATATGTTCTATAGCAATTGTGGTTCAACTTGAAAAAACATTGGGCAATTGATCAAATACTGACAACACAATATTTGACTCTTAAATTGTTCAAAATCTAATACATGCACGACCCATTGTAATAACAAATAACATATATGTAATCTAATATTTTTTTTTAAAATGTTGACAACTATACAGTTAATTGTCATGGTTATGAAAGAAGTTGGATCTCAAGTAATTCCAGCAGGCAAGCAGCAATAAATGAATTCACATCCTCCCAGGTACCTGACTCAAGCAAATTACAGCTGGCCGGCCCAGATAACATGGCACGAATCTCAAAACAGACCCCCTACAGTCACAATAGGCACCGGATTGAGTTTGGCCCAGATAGAATTAATCTGGGCCGGCCAGCTGTAATTTGCTTGAGTCAGTACCTGGGAGGATACTTGTCCGCAATAAATAGCATACCCCATGTCTTGGCCGGTATCCTTCCCCTGCTTTGCTTTGCTTTGAGGATTCGATGTATGTCTGCTGCATGTCTGCTGCTCTGATTGGTGTGTGTACATGAGTCTATAACCAAGCAGCAAAGCCATCTTATCCCAAAACTGTACAACGTGGTCCCTGAGTCGAACCAAAATGATATGGTCTGACTCTTACGCGTGCCAATGCTCCAAGTAGTTCTCCATGTGAAAATTGGTTGAAGTTGCTGTAGGCTCAATACTCCTGGTCCTGGTTAGGCACCGTAAAGCAATAGCAGTTTTGAGTTTTGCCCCATAGTGGATCTGGTTGACTGTAGCATATATAGATCCGCCACCACCATCTCAAAAGCATTGCAAATAGGGTGTGCTTCTTAAAGCCCGTATTTTAAGTCTGAAATGATCTTTCCAGGCGGTACTCCTTAATTGATATGGACATGCCCACCCAAATCCCAATCCGTTGGAGACTAGTTGCAGGTGGACAAAAATGAAATTTGACTTGTCTGTTTGTCAGTCTGATATTTATAATTACTAGAAAGCTACCTAAAACGAAAAGGAGAAATTGGTTTTGGCCAGTTAATGACTAGATTCATGCAATGCATACTATTTAATATTTATAATTATATTTCTCCTGTAAGTTCTCTGTATCATATTCATGGGTTTGCTGGACTACCAATAAATGCACTGTGTCTGTACAAAAGCAGTCCTACTACTTACTCCTATAATAATTAGACTCACCAAACTATTACTTTTATTTTATTTTACTTTACTATTTTTGTTTGAATAAGTAAGTGGTACCCTGTACACCATGCTTCTCATTAATTGAAACCAGTTTTTAGTTTATTTTTTTATTTAATTTAATGCCCTGAAATCTTACATGTTTCTCTTATTATTCCTTATTTACCCTCATTTTTCTCATCATATCACAACACATCCATCTACACAATTGAATTGCATCTCCCCTTGCACACTAATTGGCTAATTGCACACTCTGTTTTTTTTTTTTTTCACTGCTCCCCATGTACCAGTCTGGAGTATACCAGAGACCTAGTTGATGGTACACCTCCTTTAGCTGCTTCCCCCAGGCATATCTTCTCTTTCTTGTCTCACTCCTGTCTGTACCAACTTGTACCAGTGTCAAAACTCTTTCTGTTTGTGGCTGTACCAACTTGTACCCGTCTCCAGGCTCTTTTCTGTTTGTGATCCTGGACAGTATAGACCTGTACCAGTTCCCATGACAAGTGCTGCGTATCTTGCAGGTGAAATTCTCATCCAGAGAATCGGAGTATCAGACCATGTCCCATGGGCATACGAAAAACACCAAGAGTTCTCCCAGTTTTTCACAGTATTTAACCGAGATACTGTTCTCAGTCGAGTGTTTACAATCCTTGAAACCTCGGTACGAAATCTAGACCGAAAGAGAGAATTTTGGGGGGGGGGGGGGGGGGGGGGGGGGGGGGGGGGGGGGAGTGGTGTTGGATAAAATTGCATCTTCTGAGTAGGTTCTTTAAACTATCCCAAAGACATGCATCATTGGCATTTTTAAAAGCTGGTTCTCTATTTCATGATCTTCAAAGTATTAATGCATCCCAGTTTTGTCTTTTAACCACCAATATACTCAATAGAGTGGTTCATGTATTCATTGCACAATGAAGATCTTCTGAGTAAATGAATGTTTCAGGCAATCAAAGAGTAGTATCCTAATAAAAACACCGAAATATAGATAAACTCACCTTCTATTGGTGCCAATCATTATAAACATGTTTCACTTATGACAAAATCATAGTACAGAGAAAAACATTCACTTGTGAAACGATGTCAAGAAAGCAAATCATGCATTAAGAGAGACCTTTTCTCTCTTTGGAAGGGATTAAAAAGAAAAAGAAATACAACAATCATCAGAATATGACAGTTAGAATGAATTCTAAAAGGAAATCATGAAAAACTGGAAGGTGCCTCCGGGTAGCCTAGGCGTGATGTCTCCCAACTGCTACGCGTTGCCACTTCCTTGTGTGATGCTGTGTACTCCTAAAATTTTCACATTGACAAGACCATTTAGTAATTAGTATAGTGGGTCCTAATTAAATTAACATTGAAAAAAATATCTACATAAAAGAATACCCGGTCCAAGATGCCACAACTTGTTTTAAAAAACTGTATTAACTAACAATCGTGGATTTGGTATCAAATGACCTAAGCACTCAAACATGTTGGAAAATAAAAAAAATGTAAACTAACCTCCATTTTGGTTAATAATTCCTCAGCATTAGGGGCCGAAACAATAATGTGCCGACATGCCGGTTTTATAAAACCTTCTGTTACACCGTTATCAAATAGTGCCAACAGCGTGTTGTAGTATCCATCTACATTTAGCAAGCCCACCTGAAGATAATAATAATAATAATAATAATAAAAATAATATCAGTGCCAATAATGTGTTTTACTCTGACCCTTCAAAATTGTTTTTCTCATCCCATGTAGAACTATACATGGGAGTTCAACAAACACATTAAAAAATGAAAATAAGGGGAAAAAAAAGAGAGAGGAGAACTCACAGCCTTATCATGAATACCAAGTTGAGACCAAGTAATCATCTCCAATAACTCCTCCATTGTCCCATAACCTCCTAACAAAATTAGAAATTTGCATATCTATCATTTCATAATTTTACTTTTCACAACTATTGTAAAAGCTAAAAAGGATAGAATCGAAATAAAATTACCGGGAAGGGCGATAAAAGCGTCGGCTCGTCGAGCCATTTCAGCTTTTCTGACATGCATATCTGCAACAACTTTCACTTCCCCAACACTCTCACCTGATATCTTTCACATCAAATTGAAAAAGGTGGGAAAAGAAGTATATAATTTCCTTTTAAGCAAAACCCTATAAGATTTTTCAAAATATATAAATCAAAATACCTCAATTGGCATGAGAGCTTTTGGTATGACCCTGCATAGAAATCAATTTAACAGGAGCAAGTAATCATACGGATTAAATTAATATCACATTAATTTTATTTTTAAGTTAATAAAACAAAATTAATAAAACAAAATTCAAGTAAAAGGAGCAACCCAAGAACATCGCAACCGCCTTCATGAACTGTTCGAGAAATCAATCCCATCAATCCCACACTTCCTCCTCCATAAACCAAATTAATCCTTCTCTTCACCTACACGGATCAATTCTACTTCTTAGAATCGATTTCCTAAAACCAAGAAAAGAGAAAGGGGCTAAGAAGCACACACACCATTTCATGGCCGAGTTCGAGAGCAGCGTCGCTAAAGACCTTGCGAAAACCCGGGTTGCTTCCACAAAACACACAAATCGTTCTAAACTTGCCCGATTGAACACCATCGGATGCCATCTTTCTTCGCATAAAGAGGTGGAAGTGGAAGTAAAGAACAAACTCTCCTCCTCTTCTTACCCTTTTCTACCAGGTGGCAGCCCCATGGCTATAAATAACCAAACCAAATCTGAAATCTCTCTCAGTGTTACCCTGGAAAACAGAAAATATTATTTTTAGGTCCTTGACTCCTTTCTCTGTAAGATTGGAAAATACCATCGGATTCACGCACTCTTTCATCTTTAATTAATTAAATTTGGTTTTGATTAAGGTAGCCATTAGCACTTCATAGGTGGGGTTCGTTCATCGTTTTATTCGCATAATTACAAGCACTATCAGTGCCATGTAAGATGCACCACATTTTATAATCATGCTTCAATTGAATATATGGCCCCGTATTAGTATTCATTATAAAATGTGAGATTCTTTCGGAAAGGAATATATTACAATAATTGAATTTCAACCTTTGTAAAATCTTACATTTTATATTTTCGTACACATTATTCATATTGCCCATTAGTTTCTTATGTATTGTTGCTAATATGAACAAAGAGACCACAACACATTGGATTTAGATATAATAGAGTAACCTACATTGTAAAACCGTTTTAACCGGCACAAATTTTACATAACCTAATACAAATATTAAAGATTTCCGTACATCTATGATTGGTCTGAAAAACCTATCGCTCGGCTGGGATTCCGTACAATCATATACGCTTCCCAAATGAAGTTGCGTTCCTTCAATAAATTGCCGAAATTTTTATTTTTAGCATTTTTCTTAAAAAAAATAAATCAAAACACTTCTGTTTCTGGAAAATTCAATTTTTACCCAGGCCGCTCAGGTGTTCTGTGTCCTCAAACACTGGGGTCCCCAAACAGTAGATGTGGCTGGTACATATTCACGAGGGCCACTGGTTACGGTACATAATGACGTGTCTCCAAGTGCCCAACAAAGTATTCTTGTCACACGGATGCGACAAGAACAAATCATGCACAGTTGTCGGCTACTATGGTCGCCGATTGTATATCGGCTCACATGGATCGTGCATAGCTACTTTTCAACACCTCAGACTAGTCATCACCATTGAAGCTTGTTTTCTGTCAAGCCGGTACAAAAGTAATTAATTAATTTAATTCACTTTATTTAATTTATTTAATTTTTTTAATTAATTTGATTGTTTTAATTGATTGATGGTTTAATACAGGTAAATCGTTGATTGCAACCGGTTACGATGCAGAAAATCAGCTTCTCCCATTGGCTTTTGTATTGGTTGAGTCAGAGAGTTTCGAAGATTGTGCATAATTCATGCAATAGTTGTGACGCAATGTAATTCGTTCCAGATTCATGTGTGTCATCACTGATAGGGGAAAGGGTATCAAGAAGGTGCTCAAACAAGATGATCTGGGGTGGAACGATGAGGATGAGGATCAATGTGTTCATCATCTTTGTGTTACTCACATAGCCGAAAATATGAAGAAGAATGGTTGCAATGAGGCGACAATCAAGTTTTTTAGGATATGTGTGGCTAAGAGAAAGATAAGGAGATACGAGCAAGGAATGCAAGCAATGGAGGATGTATGTGACCGTGCTCTCAATTGGCTGGACGGTGTGGGTAAGTATTTGGATCAAGATGAGAACGAGTGCCCAAAACCATGGAAGATATTTCAAGCGCTGGACGGTGGTTACCGTTGGAGAATTATGGCTACAAACAGGTCTAAGTCGCTAAATAATGTTTTCATGTCATCTCGTGAGTTACCAGTGGCCGCAATAATTGAGGACACATTTTACAAATGTCTCACATGATTTGCGCAAAGGAGGGCCAAAGCAGAATTTGAAGTCAGACAATGTCAACAGTTCTCGTGTCGTGTGCATAAGGTATTTTTAGTTTTAGTTTTTTCTTCATCTATTTTTATTAACTTCATTTAAAAAAATTCATTTCTTCATTTTTTTAATTATTCATAGCTTATTAACAAACGGTTCGAGAGGTCCAATACTATGAAGACGCTTGGGGGGTTTGGCAACTACAACGAGTTCGAGGTAACCTCCACACAAGAGAGAGTTCCCGCTTTCTTGCCTGACGATACTAGCCAGTTTACCAAGGCCAATTTCAAATACACGGTGGTCATCAGGGATGATAACATGATTGAATGCACATGCCAGAAGCCTTAATTAGACATAATATTGTGTTCTCATGTTCTGTCTGTGTGCCATCTCCGAAGCATCGACCCTGACAGCTTTGTAAGTCACTACTACCACATCCACACACTGATCAACACA
>JAJGRW010002440.1:0-20809 GCA_025461045.1 Carex parvula
TAGTTTAGTCCTTTTCTTCAATTCTGAGTCCTAGAATCCTATATTCTCCAGTAAAAGTTAAATTTGAGATATTGTAAAAGCGAACATGCTTACAATTAAGAGAGTGCCAACTGTGGTGTCGAATTATCAGGAGGAGGGGTTGGATGAGCCGATTGGGTGCGGCCGCAACTGCCTCGGCAAATGTTGTTTGCAAGGTAATTTATCTAAGCTTTCCTTGCATGCTAGTCAATTGTAGTTTATTTTGACAGCGAGTCGGATATAGTTATTAAATTTGCATGCGGCAGGTGAAGATCTGCTGGGATTGGGATATTCAAGACTTGGTTTAGTGTTTGATTTTTATTCAACTAGATTATTTTAATTTTGGGCTTTTTGGATAAGACTATTTGTTGTGCAAATCACTATCCATCAAGCTTTACAATTCTCATCCTCAATTAATTAAGCTTTTCCTTTTCAGTTTATAATTGCTAAATCTGATTGTTTATTTTTCCTTGAAACAATTATCATATGCAGTCTCAAAGCTCCCGCTCTATGTCTTCAGCTCTGACCCAAATTCACCTAAGTCTGATGTTTTCCTTTCCCAAATTCTCCTTGCACAGGTAATTTAAGGGTAAATTTGTGTCATAATCTACATATCAAAATTAGTTCTTTCCATGTTTATATTGCTGCTAGCAATCACGTAAAGCTATACCAAATTGCAAATAAGGGATTATAATAATTTCCAATAAGGTATACACTGTACTAAAAAAATGAATACTGTCTGGAAAAACTATACCAGTAGATATTAGGTTTAAAAGGTTATACCAATAGAAATTGGTATGCTGAGCAATAAGAATTAAGTGATATTATAGAAGAAGTTACAACGTATCAAGAACAGTATGTTAAAAGGGTATTCCGAGTCAGAAATATTCTTTTGCATTGTTTTTTTGTTTACCATAAAGCTACTATTTGACGGTAATCAGGTCACCAAACCATGACTGTTCGTTTTGTTTTGAAAATTTCTGTAGTGGGAGGAGAGAATGGAGCGAGGCCTTTTTCGCTATGATGTGACAGCTTGCGAGACAAAGGTGATACCAGGCCCGCAAGGCTTCATAGCCCAGCTGAATGAAGGCCGACACCTGAAGAAGCGGCCCACTGAGTTTCGTGTGGATCGGGTGTTGCAACCATTTGATCCAGCCAAGTTCAACTTCACTAAGGTTGGCCAGGAGGAGGTGCTCTTCCAGTTTGAAAATGAAGATGCAGTAGGCAATTCGTATTTCCTGGAGAGAGCTGCTGTGGACCCTACCAAGGCCCCTAATGTCCTTGCAATTAATGTATGAATGTTTTGATTTTAATCCCTGTTTCATTAGTTAAATTACTGTTCAAGTTGGATGCACATTTTTTTTAACAGTTAGCTGCTAAAATTGCATGGGTCTTGTGGGAGTTGCTGGTAATTTATTAAGAAACAATTACATGCTTTTTGCAAAATATTTGTGGTATAAAAGTGTCTCTTTCATTTTAAACAACAAAATTGTTGCAGGCATCATGTTTCATTTTAGCACTGATTTTGTGGTTCTTTCATAAAAAGAGCTATATTGGCAGTTTTGATATTTAAGCATTCATTTTAGTGAAGATTTTTCGGTAATATTCTTCATGCCGCACGCTAAACTTGCTTAGGTTTGTTTTGGGATAATATATAGGTGAGCCCAATTGAGTACGGACATGTGTTGCTGATACCGCGTGTGCTGGACTGTTACCCACAGCGGATCGACAAAGAAAGCCTTTTACTGGCCCTCTACATGGCGACTGAGGCTTCAAGCCCCTACTTCCGTCTGGGCTACAACAGTCTCGGTGCATTCGCCACCATCAATCACCTCCACTTCCAGGTGATACATCCTTCCTCTCCCTTTGTACATCGTAACAGCATTTTTTCGCAAATAACTGGTATTACCTTATAATAATTAACTAATGCCAAACATTTCTAAGTACTAATATTTTTTAAATATGGGAAATAACTTGGACAGTAGATCCGGATGATGAAAAGGTATATTCTCGAAAAGAAACTAACATCTGCTCACACTCTTAACAAGTCCCTTTCTTGATACTCCAAAGTAAAGTGAAGCCAACAGAGGTAGCCATTAGAGGAGGACCAAGAGGGCCCAGGCCCAACCTGATGAATTTAAAATTTTCACATAGCCAATCAGGAGATAGGTTATATTAACAACAAAATTATTGAAAATCATACCAACAGAACTCTTAATCGAAATAAAAAAATAACTAAATTTGTTAATATGTTGTCTGTAGTTTAAATAGTCTGTGTATCAAGTTTGGGGCACTTTGAAAACTGAGTCGTCATCCATCAAGCTATTTGAAACTAACAGTTTGGTTTCTCGGCACTTGATTGGTAACCAAACAATTCTGAAATTGCACCAAATACCGTATAGGGCCCATCTAAGTTATAAAGAATATATCTACAATTCTAGTTTTTTGGTTAATATAAATATTTTGGTTCCCACTGTTTTCAATTTATCCTTTGCCTTGGCTTATTGTCTGTTTCCCTAATAGCAACAGTAAGAAGATTTTCAATTTATTGTTATAGCACCGCGCAGCATTTTGGCCATGTTGTTTAAGTCTATTTGACTAGTTATGAAGTGATTCTATTTTGTCGAGTTTGCAAGTACTTGGTCATTTATTGGTTGACCATAGTTTTGACTTGTAATAGTCAGCATCATTTCCAAATAAAAAGATATGTGGAAACTTGATCCCGAATATCAGAATCTCTTAGTTTGATATATAAATATTTTGTCATTTGGTTCAAATTTTTTAAAACCAAAGAAGATCATAATTTGCAACCTTTAAATGTTGTGGTTTTCTTTGAACTCATGGGTGAAAAGTTCTGCCAATTATTTCTGGCAGGCTTATTACATGAATGTACAATTCCCTGTGGAGAAGGCCCCAACTGAAATGATAAGCCTTGTGGGGCCTGCTGGTGTGTCAGAGAATGGCGTGAAGGTCTCTAGGTTGGTGAACTACCCCGTCAGAGGCCTTGTTTTCACGGAAGGAAAATCCATTAATGACCTTGCTGAAGTGGTGGCTAATGCCTGCATCTGTCTCCAAGAGAACAATATTCCCTTCAATGTACTTATATCTGATTGTGGCCGTCGGATTTACCTCTTTCCCCAGGTATCAAATTTTCCTTGTATATATGCCTTTACATGTTGAACATGCTTCTTCTTTTTTTTCTAAAAAGAAATTCTTAAACAATTGTTACTACATTCGATTGTCATTTAGCAGCAATGATATTTTGATGAATAGCATTCTCATCTTTTTTATATGGAGCACTATTGTATTCAATACTAACTGGTTGTAGTCTTAGACCAAAATTTTCAGCTTTGAACTGGTAGGAAGAAATGAGATTATTTGAATACTTTGAAATTAGGGGCTTATCTGCAAATATGTCTTTTCATAATTGATCATCCCTTAAAAACCCATCTTATACCCTTTTTTCAGTGCTATGCTGAGAAGCAAGCATTAGGAGAGGTAAGTCAAGAGCTTCTCGACACACAAGTGAACCCAGCAGTGTGGGAAATCAGTGGCCATATTGTGCTCAAACGAAGAAACGACTATGACGAGGCGTCAGAGGGTTCTGCTTGGCGTCTCCTGGCTGAGGTGTCTCTCTCTGAGGAGAGATTTGAAGAAGTGAAGGTGTATATCTTTGATGCAGCAGGTCTGGTCAAAACCAAAGATGAAGTGACAAAAGCCAATGAAGAAAAAGAAGAGAAAGAAGAGAAGTTTGAAGTTGTTGAGCCTATGCTCACGTCGCACTTCCAGGAAGGTTGCCTTGTTCTCCAGTGAAGATTTGAGTATTATATGTTTGGTTGTTATCTAAGTTGCTTAATAAATGGCAATAGTAATAAATTGCTTTGGTAAGTTGCTGTGTTTGTGATGTTCTGTATTTGCTTGATGCTTAGTTTTGTGTTTGTTGTGATGTTATGCAGGTACAGTTACTTGCATTAAGTGCAGATTATTGGAATGTAAAGAAGTTTGTAAAAGGATGTTATAATAATTAAAGTTTGCTTGTAGAAGTATCTGTGTTAAATTGCAGATATATTTCAATTTTTACTCTGTTACAAAATGTCGTACAGGTTACTGGGAGGTACAGATCTCAACAGCTGCTGGATTTTTCATCAACAACAACCAAGCCTTTAGTTCCAACTAAGTTGGATTTTTCATCAAAAAAAAAAAAAAATCAGTTATAAATTCTTAGTTACCAAGCGGTTTAAGTCATTTGAAAGAGAGTAGTAGTTCACAGAGGCGCGTATAATTATACAATATTCCTACTGCTATTATTCAATGTGCTATTCAAAATCTAAATTATAACACTAAATAGAACTCAAATACTTATTGCATGACTTTAAAATTTAAATAATTTACTTCTTACGAAAACCATTGTATTAATAAGGGGGGTTTTGATCTAAGATAAATACAATTCATTTTTGCATCAGAGTACCTTATCTAAGTTAGATTCTCTTACTTTTGTAGCTTACTATTCTAATTTAGACTCGTTAAGTTTTATGGGAAATCGAAAAGAATTTGCGACTGATTTGATACTACTTTGAGCCTGAGATTGTTCTATGTTGGTTCGGTATTAGATTTTACCTATCAGTCCATCGTCTAAATGCCTAAGTTTTATATGAATAAGAATCCTAATAAATTCATAAAAGGAATAAACATGCATAGAACAATTCAATGGCACAAAATTTGAAGTAGGAAGATAGTAAAATTAAATTATACTAATTCAAGTACCGGATTACCCTTGAATAGGAATTTGATCTTTCATGGGAAATTTACAAGTAATATATAATGATTTGAAACATTAAAGTACAACACAAAGATTACCAAAAAAAACAAGAAATTAGGAAAGACCTCTTTAATTTTTAGTAGAGATCTCATAGTTGGACTCATTTGAGTGTTCCAAATTCTCCTTACTTTAATCTCCTCTAGAGCTTGAGAAGAAGTCTTTGATGTGTGAGGGAGAGCCGAAATTTTTATTTATAACATTTTAAAAAAATAAATTAACCAAATAACCATCGTTTATGGTCAATTCTAAATCTAACACGGCCGCAGAACACCGGAGCGGACCCATTTGGGTGCCGCCGCAGAATGCCGGAGCGGACCCCCATATGGGTCCGCAGAATGCCGGAGCGGCCCCTGTTTTTTTTTTGTTTTTTATCTGATTCTGAAGTTGATTATGATTTTGTTTTGGAATTTTTTATCAAAATGTAAAGTTTGAAATGTTTGAAATGTCGTTTAATCTGAAATTGTTGTTCGTCGTTTGTTTGATCAAAAGAAACATTACAATAGAACAAGGAGCCATATAAAGAAGCATACAATAGAACAATGCTAATGTTATCGGAAATTACAAATACGTCTAATTAACCGAAAATAAACAACATTTTTACGAGTACAATTAAATAAGCAACATTAACTCTCAATCTCGTGCAGCTCGAGCAGCTCTGTTTTGTCTTTCTTGTGTATCTCGGCCGGCTTGGTGTCCTCTTCTCCTATTATGTAGAACGTCCATCCACATCGGAATTCTGTCGTGCTGTATTCTGCCCACAGAAATATTTTTTTTCTCTGGAACAAGGACCGGGCCATCGTGTGGAGGCCATTCCGACTGATTTCCATAGACATGCCATTGTGCGCTCCATGTGTTGATCAGTATATGTATGTGATAGTAGTGACTTACAAAGACGCCAGGGTCGATGCCTCGGAGACGACACACGGACAGAACATGAGAGCACAGTATTCTCTCCAATTGAGGCTTCTGGCACGTGCAAGTTACCGTGTGATCATCCCCGATTATCACCGTGTATTTGTAATTGGCCTTGGTAAACCGACCAGAATCATCAGGTATGAAAGCGTGAACTCTCTCCTGTGTGGAGGTTACCTCGAACTCGTTGTTGTTTCCAAAGCCCCCCAGCGTCTTCATTTTATCGGACCTCTGAACCGTTTGTTGATCAGCTACGAAAAATTAAAAAATAATGAAGAAGTCAGATTTTTTTTTAACAAAGTTCATTAAAAATTATGAAGAAAGAACTACAAATAAAAGTACCTGATGCACACGACACGAGAATTGTTGTCCTTGACTGACTTCCCATTCCGCTTTGGCCCTCCTTTGCGCAAACCATGTCATGCATTTATAAAATGTGTCTTCAATTATTGCTGCAACCGGTAGCCTACGAGAGGACCTGAAGACATTATTAAGCGACTCGGACTCGTTTGTAGTCATGATGCCCCAACGGTAACCACCGTCCAGTGCTTGAAATATCTTCCATGGTTTGGGGCACTCGTTCTCATCTTGATCCAAATATTTACCCACACCGTCCAGCCAATTGAGGGCAATGTCACATGCCTGCCCCATTGCTTGCATTCCTTGCTCGTACCTCCTCATCTTCCTCTTAGCCACACATATTCTACAAAAAACGGATTGCCTTATCACTGCAACCGTTCTTCTTCATGTTCTCGGCTATGTGAGTAGCACAAAGACGGTGAACACATTGATCCTCATCCTCCTCGTTCCACCCCATATCATTTTGTCTAAACACCTTCTTGATACCCTTTCCCCTATCAGTGATGACACACATGAATCTGGAACGGATTACATTACGGCGCAACCATTTCATGAACCACGCATAATCGTCATAACTCTCTGATTCTACCAGTGAAAAAGCCAACGGGAGGAGCTGGTTTTCAGCATCGTACCCGGTTGCAATCAACAGCTTGCCTGTGGTAAAATAAATTTTGTAAGAGCCGAAATCAACTAAAATAAATAAAGTGAAAACAATCAAATTAGTTACCTTTATACCGGCCTGACAGGAAACATGCATCAACTGTGATGACCGGTCTGATATGTTGAAAAGCAGCTATGCACGGTCCAAATGCCCAAGCCGCCCTATGAAAATACCTCCATGGTCCAGGTTCACCAGTGGGATATGAGGTCACCTCAAACAATGTTTCTGTCAATAAATTTAAAAAAATAAGTTCAATTTTTGATTGATAATTAAATGACGTAAAAATTGAAGGAACAATGTAGTACCTGGGTTGCTTCTTTTGATTGCCTCCAACAATGGAACTACAAGAGCGTATGACCCCTCCCAACTGCCAAATTGACGGGCTATTGCCAACTCACGGCCACGCCATAGTTTGTTGTACGCCGGTATCTGACCGTTGTACCTTTCAGCAACAGCAATTCGGACAGCCTGAATACTCAAGTCGACATCGTTCCTCATGTGAGCGGATATACACTCGGCAACCATAGTAGCTGACAACTGGGCGTGATCTGTTCTTGTCGCATCCGCGTGGCATGAATGTTGTGTTGGGCATTTGGAGACACGCCATTGTGTTCCATAACCTGGTGGCCCTTGCGAGTATGTACCACCCACAGTAACTGTCCTTGCACTTGAACCTCATTCTTGTGCGGTCACTGTGCGTAGGTTTTACCTCTTTGTTGCAAAGGATGTGAAACCTGGCAATTGCGCTCTTCATTGCCTCTTTTGAGTCATATGTTTGTCCCTCGGACAATTCATTCTCATACTCTGCCCTACTTCCAAACAAACCCGAATTGGCTTCCATAAACCCTGATGTGTCGTTGAAAGCATGAATCGGGTGCTGAAATCCGCGATCCATTATCTGAAACCCGCGATCCATCTTGAATTTTCTTGATAGTCCGAGCACAGGCCCGGTATCTTCCTGATCAGAATAATCGCTCATACCCTCAGGATCAATATGACCCCAATTTTCCTCTGCCTCTAGTATTTCCGGATCCACTTCTTCATCGGATTCATCCGGATTACAAGTTTGACCCCAATGAGCGGTCCGACTAGATGAAGGCTGGTCAGTCTGGGATGGGGCCCGACGGGAGGGTCGGTCCCTCTGAACTGGGGCCCGACTACTGGACGGTTGGTCAATTTGGACAGGGGATGGACTAGAGCCGGATGAGTTACCCCGACTACGACCCTGGATTAACCTCATAGCTGGGTTGGAACGTCGGGCTCTGGTAACCTCCACATATAGGTCAATTATCTTGTATGCACCCCCAGAAAAACTCATGGTTTGGTTATAATACCTGCCAGACTACCTCATTCTGAATTGGAAATAGTTGGAACCAGGTTTGTGCCGAACTAGTCGGCATGCTAATTTTGGCATCAATTTTAAGGTCATACTGACCCTGATCCAACCCTAAATTCTGACATATAATTGATTTAAGTCCCAAATAATCAGTACCCGGCAATACCGGGATCACAGTAACAGGTCCAATACTATAGTAAATCCCATTAGGACCTGTTAAAACATCCCCACCAGTGTAGATGGATACCATAAGATCCATTTTTTCAATTCAATACAGAAGAAACCTACAATTAAAAATTAACTAAATTAATTATTCTAATTAATTATTCTAATTAAATTATTCTAATTAAATTATTGCTAAATTAATTATTCTAATTAAATTATTAATCTACTGAAATAAAAATAAAAAATTTAAAAGAAGAGAGAAAAAACTTACAGATCAGAGAGCTAACTCAGGAGAGAGAAGGTGTGAGAGTGTGAAATGAAATTTCGCTGTCATTTTCGGAATATAAAGAACAGGGGCCGCTCCGGCATAGTGCGGACCCGGGTCCGCTCCGGCATTCTGCGGCGGCCTCCAAATGGGTCCGCTCCGGTGTTCTGCGGCCGTGTTAGATTTAAAATTGACCAAAAACGATGGTTATTTGGTTAATTTATTTTTTTAAAATGTTATAAATAAAAATTTCGGGAGGGAGAGAAGACAGACTGTCAAAGTTTCTTCCCTCTCTAAAAGGAAAAGGTGCCCTTTAGCCTTTTTTTCGATTCTCCTTTTGTAACACCTATCAAAAATGATTTCTCATCCTATATGGCTCATGGGCAATTCTGTTTCGCCTATTTTGCGTTGTTTCTCATCGTTCCGGCTTATTTTTGCATTCCTCATTTCCTTATCATCTTCTTTATCTTCTTGAGTAAATTTCAAAGCTTGTTATACGCAAAATCAAAGCAAATTAAACAATAACCTCATCTCGGAACAAAAACTTGCTAAAATACCATAAAAACAAGAGAATTAATCATATATTTACCACAGTACTGATACACTTCAGTATGTAACTGTCTATTATATTAGTTATGTAATTCCGATTGCCTTCGATCTCTTATATATGTTTATGGGGGCCCACAAGGCCTAGTTTGTGTTAAGGTTAGGAGGCTTTCTCTTGACCCATTATAACATAGAGCCTAGGCCCAAAAATATTTCACTGGCATATTCAGCTGTAGGCAGAGAATAGTATAAGAATAAGAAAAGAGTGAGGCTATGGTGCTTGCATAGCACGGATGGGGTCCGTGCTACGGCTCAAAATTTGACTTTTTAAAATCGTAACGGTCAATCCGAACCGTTCAACATGATTATAAAATGAATATGTACTTGCAAACCAAATTTTACATTTTTCCGAATTTTTTTACTATTTTTTTAGATATGTTGTTTTTGGATGGTCCACAATGTTCAAATCAAGTGATTTTCGAAAAAATAGTAAAAAAATTCGGAAAAATGTAAAATTTGGTTTGCAAGTACATATTAATTTTATAATCATGTTGAACGGTTCGGATCGACCGTTACGATTTTGAAAAGTCAAATTTTGAGCCGTAGCACGGACCCCATCCATGCTATGCATAGCACCATAGCCTCACTCATAAGAAAAAGTAAAATTTGAAATAGATTTTTATTTTGTACTATTTCGATTATATTCTGTTATAGATAAAAAAAATAAAATAGCAGAAGAGTGAAAAAATATCGGTGAATGACCCAATCCAATTTCTTTCAGAAAAAATTTGACTTGCGTATTTCACCAATTTGTACCATTGTACAATTCTGCTAAATTTTATTCTTTTTCGTCCGAAATACAAATCTCTAATAATTTTCTCTGTAGTTAAACATGTCTCATAGAATTAGCTGAAAAATTGAGGCTTAAGAGAGGTTAGTTGAATAGGAATCATGCTCGTGATTTTCTAGTTATAACAGAGCAACTGTCCATATTAATTGCTCCGGTCTCCATGTGATCTTTTGTATATTTCCTTTTTTTAGCCCTTAAATTATTGTTTCCATATAATTATAACTTTACATTTTGTTGTCTATTTAACTGTTCATATAATCAAACTATTTGAGTGGATTTAATCTATTCCTTCAGTCATCTATCGTTAAATTCATCATTTCCTTATCAGTTACGATACAAATACGGCAATATGATATTTTTCAAAATCTAAGGATAGAATAAATTTTATCTGCATTTATATTTTAGTGTATATAATATTTATGAAATTATTAAATGTGTGAACATAAAAGTTTGGAGTTCAACAGGTTGGAGATTAAAAACTTAAAAAATAAAAATATAATACTTTTTGCATGGCAAATAGAATTTCTAAGGAAAAAGGAATTAAGAATGAAACAAGGGAAAACAAAATTTCAATGCTGGTAGAATTTTGAAAATTTTAGAAAAAAAACTTAAAAAAATATTTAATAATAAGAAAGAAGCCAATCAAATTTGAACATGACTCTTACTTTTACTAAAAAATATTGAAAGCAAGAGTGTATGTTTCACATTCGCATTGGTTATGAAAGCCCAGATTTGCATACGATGCAAATCCGCATCGTCTGCATTAACTCAAAAGAGAACTTTTAAATTAATACATTTCGACCGTCTGATTTTAAACGGAGTTAATCCAACATTCGCCTATAAAGCAGGGAGCCCTTCAATATTAGTGTAAATCTGATCGGCGTGGATCTTAAAGCTAACCGGACGCTACATATGCAATTAACTTAGAAGATTCTTTTTGGAGTTAATGCAGAGGATACGATCCCGATTCGCATAGGTATCAGATATCAGATAAGCTTTACGGAGAATCTGATAAATTTATATTATTTTGACCGTTGAAATCTGCGTCTAACACGTGCATACAGATACGCATATCCATCGCATTTTATTTTTTATTTTTAGGAAGTAAATATCTAATTATTATAAACAATAATGATTATATTTTTTTCAAAAAATAAATAGGATTAAACTATTGGTTTAAAATAAAAAAAATAGATTAATGAGATTGAATTAATAGTTTGATCTGATGATCTCATTAGTGAAGCAGATGCGACAGAGACAGACGACAGTGCTCAAGCAAATGGCACATGCTCAAGCTCAACCTAAGAATGTGGAGGTCACAATCACACGTCAGTTAGGTTCAATTCATTACAGCGGCGAGTCAGGTTCAACCCGGCCTCGGTCTGGTGGCGTCAACCAAGGTGAATTATATCACCGACGGTACTTGATCTGGACCGTTCTTTTGAACTTGGCACGAATCTCAAAGCCCAATAATACTGCCCCCTCAGTCCGCCTGAATCGCAAACCGGCTGAGAGTTAATCTCAAACCGTATATAGCTAAAAGGGAATCTTTTACGGTACCGTCGAGGATATGGATCCCAACCAAGGTAAGGTTGCATATGACGATAACAAAGAATGCATAATTAATTGACCCCCGACAAGACTAAGGGCGAATTAAGAATTTTTGTCAGCGGCGGGGCAAAAAAATATCGAATCGGGTTTAAATAGCTAATTAGATTTAAATCTATTAACAAATTAGATACTCGATAAAAAATAATATTTTATATTCTTATAATTCTAATTATCAATCAAATTCAACAAATTTATTTCATTTTAACCCTAAATTTAATCCGAATTACAAATCAAACATCCGGAGAGGCGCAAAAAAACTTCTAGAAGAGACAAAATCGGTCAGGACCAATAAATTTCCACTAAAACTCAAAATCTAGAGGACCAAATTAAAGTTGCAAAATTTATGACATACAATATGTTTGTTCCTCACATCTAATGTTTCATTTTTGTAGTAAACTGTATATATTTGTTTGTCCTTATAAATTTTGGATAAGAAAAAAGATTATTGTCCTTTTATGTTGAATTATGAATTTTGCTTTCTGAAGAATGAAGAATGAAAAATAAAAGGGTTATATTAGATTAAATGATATAAGATATTATTTTATTTTATTAGTAAAATTTTATCTAAGAAAAAATAAGATTTAAGATCTATTGCTAATAGATATCATGATGATCTTGATAAAATATCTTCAAATTAAATTAAAAAAAGTAACAATCAATTTATAAGAATACCATTGAATTTATAGATCGATTGTTGCATATCAAATTTTACACAATTTCCATACATTTAATACTTCATCAAGACAACAAATATCCTCCAGTCAGATTATATATGAATGTTCCATATCTATATATACATATCCACGTTGTACAAAATTTATATAAGAACATTAAATTTATAGCAAAAAATACATCCATATCCAAACCCCAAAAAAGATGTCGAGAAAGCTCTAATAATGCCTTCACCGCATCAAAAAAGAACGAAATCAAGTGCATTCACCGATAATATTAGCCCGCTGCACAACTCTATAATTTCGCACGAACTATTAGTAGTAATTTACACGCGTTTTAAAAATTTAAAAATAAAGAAACAATAGAAGAGATGATGTATATCAAAAAGGACACGTGGCAATTTCTGGCGCTCGCAACCTATGCCCATGACACTTCATACAATAATCAAAATCAAACTTCTCTTCTTCATAATCTGACGACTTATCATGATCAACTCTCTGTACATTTAACACCGGCTTGAGACCCTGTAAACAAAAGAGATAAATATAAAAATGCTTCTCTCATGTCGAAAATTAATTAAGAATTAGGCCAATTCTGAGAAGAAAACATGATTTCATTTTTTGAGAAAACTCACCTCTGTGAATATACTAATGGCTTCCTCTGGTGTTGTTGTGCTTAACACATATAATGCTTCCTCCTGACATGATGCAGAAAAATGTTACAAATTAGAATATATATAGAGATCATCATACAATCATTAAAATAGAACTATATATATAAAAGATAAATCAAGAGCTAGCTACGTACCCTGGCGCAATTAATTTCCTTTAGCGTGAGAGTTCTTGGTTCAAACTCGATGGATTGTTGCCTCTTTGTAAGCAAAGAAGTTGTCATTGTATCTCTCTCTAGCTATCTTCTCCAAGTCTCTTAAGAAAGAATATGAACACCGAAATTATGAAGGAAAGAGACGCGCCATAGTTCTTATATACTGAGTAGATGTGAGCAAGATGGACACGTGGCAGTAGTACACCGGGCTGATCCAGAAACGTGTCTCCGCGAGAGTGCGATGCAGACACGTCGCTTTGACATTTTCGAAGTTGATAGAATCGTGTGGGAGATTCTTTTTGAATTCATATCACCGACGGTACCGTAATAGGGAACCTTTTACAATTACTTGATCTGGACCGTTCTTTTTAACTTGGCACGAATCTCAAAGCCCAATAATACTGCCCCCTCAGTCAGCCCGATTCCTAAACCGGCTGAGTTAATCTCAAACCGTAAATAGCTAATTGTAAAGGGAATCTTTTACGGTACCGTCGAGGATATGAATCCATTTGTTTTGGTGCGAACGTGGTAATTAAAATGCCAAATTTACCTTTACCAGAAATTTCTTTTTTTATTTTTATGCGTACATTATTTCGTGTTTTCGTCTTCTCCAAGCTTTGATGAATAGGAGATCTCCTGTCGCTATTAGACTGTTAAAGAAGTAGCACTGCGGGTTTCACATTACAGATTAAATATATGTATATATTAATTTGCGGTGGAGAAAGACAATTTTTTTTTTTTCTGAAGTTCATTTGTACGGAATAAATTAAATGAAATTGATGATATTTTACACTGCAAAGCAGTATTATAAATAACGGTATATTAATCAAAATTTTGTTGATAATTTTGCATTTTCATTGAAATTATGTGCATATAATTTTAATTATTAGAAATGATTAATTAACTCATCAAATTTATTAAATAAACTTATTTTAACTTAATTTCATTATTAATTAATAAACTTTTATATAACTGACATGCTCTCCGTATGGGAGGTCACAGGTTCGAAACCTGGAGATATCATGACATGCTCTCCATATGGGAGGGACGCAGGTTCGAAACCTGAATAGATATCTCTTGTGAATATTAAATAGTTAGCTGACTAGAAAAACTCAGATAAGACAAGGCAAAGTATAGTACATAAAACGGATAGATGCAGAAAAAAATAATAAACATGACCAACTGATTTAGTATAAACGGAAACGAATTATTCGTAACGGTTTGGTCACCGTTAATGATTAATCGGCAAATTAGTCAGGCTAAACGACTATTTTTACAACACTGCTGTGAAGTATGAAACAAAGTTGTAAATGAGATAATATTTTACATTATTGAAACTCAATTTTAGTAGGGGATTAGCCGTTGGATAACTAGTACGTCAATTTGAAACTCTTTATAAGTTCAACTTTAAAATGAAATGAGTGCATAAAACTGTTGTATGCACTCCTTTCATTTTAAACTTGACAGCCACCGTCAAGATTTTAAAAATAATAAAAATAACTTGTATGCACAATTTATATTTTTATTGTTAAATAAAGTTATTGGAGTTGGACAGTATTTATTGCAACAAAAGAAATTATGATATGAAAATCAAATTTACTAATTTTGGTCCGCAAAAATGTATTATTTATTTATTTTTACTAGATGCAAATACAATGTTAACTTCAATTTTAGTTTTTGTGAAATAATATTTAATCTAGAACGAAAAAATATACAAAATTGAGCCAGGTTGATGAAATTAAGTTCTTCAAACATATTAAGTTTTCTGTAACTTATTTAGGATTTTCAAGAGATAAGAAATGAGAAAAAGAAACAGTATCTTTTCTTAATTGCAAAATTATTGTTTAACATTATCAACAATTCAAAATGGTTGAAAAGTTAACCTTTCTCTTTTTAGAATTTTTTATAATAATTTTTTTTAATGGTTGAGTTCACATTATATAATTTTACTTTTTCCATCACCGCATGTAACTTTTGAGGGATTTTTTTTTAAAAACCATAATTAAAATAATTAAATTTAAATAAACAACATGATTGCGCCCAGATTTACAAAAATCATCAATACTGAAATGCCAATTCGGTCCGACCGCATTTGTTTTCTCCGGACCGAATTGGCATTTCGGCCCCCCCTCATTTTCAATTGTTCCGCAGCCGACGCCACATAAAATCCAACAAAGAGGCCGGACCGAATTGGCATTTCGGTCCGGAGGGAAATTTTGGCCGGACCGAGATGCCAATTCGGTCCGGAGAAAATACAATTTTAAAATAT
The DNA here is from genome assembly GCA_025461045.1 of Carex parvula. Lineage (NCBI taxonomy): Eukaryota > Viridiplantae > Streptophyta > Magnoliopsida > Poales > Cyperaceae > Carex > Carex parvula. Next base: position 15,310 of record JAJGRW010002440.1, read on the forward strand.
GCTAAATTATATTGCTGGTTAATTGATGTGGAGCCGTGATTTTTATTTTTACCCAAAAAAAAATATTTTAATATAAATAACTACGTTTTCATTTATTATTTTATTAAATGGTAATTTTTCATCGATAACTCTAGAAATTTATTCACCAATAACCCTAAAGTTATTTTTATTACAAAGAATTATATTATAAAAACTTATCAATAATATAAAATTTCATTTATTATTTTGTTAAATGGTAATTTTTCACCGATAACCCTAGAAATTTATTCACCGATAACCCTAAAGTTATTTTTATTACAAAGAATTATATTATAAAAACTTATCAATAATATAAAATTTCATTTATTATTTTATTAAATGGTAATTTTTCACCGATAACTCTAGAAATTTATTCACCGATAACTCTAAAGTTATTTTTATTACAAATAATTATATTATAAAAACTTATCAATAATATAAAATTTCATTTATTATTTTATTAAATGGTAATTTTTCACCGATAACCCTAGAAATTTATTCACCGATAACCCTAAAGTTATTTTATTACAAAGAATTATATTATAAAAACTTATCAATAATATAAAATTTCATTTATTATTTTATTAAATGGTAATTTTTCACCGATAACCCTAGAAGTTTATTCACCGATAACCCTAAAGTTATTTTTATTACAAAGAATTATATTACTAAATAATTCTACAAAAAAAATTAAAATTCGGTTTTTTTTTCTAAATTAAAAATTCACACTATAATACATGAAATTACACTACAATACACTACAAAAAAGTAATTTACTCTATAACTAAACTAAATAATTCTAGAAAAAAATTATAAAATTCGGATATTTTTTTCAAATAAAAAATTTAACCACATACCTAACGAATTCAGAAATTCGACTGGATTGAAAATTCAATTACGATTAAATGGCTACATGGAATTTTGATTAATCACAAGATAAAGGTTCTCGCAAAATTAATCATCAACTGATAAAGGCCAAAATGGCTACATGAAATTGTACATACAAAATTCGAAGCATTGAAAAATGATTAATTTGGGACCGGATAAACTTGTACATACAAAATTTAGAGAAAGAATAAAAATCAAGAAATATGTCTGGGACCGAGATGGCAACTCGGTCCGGAGAAAAAATCCTCTGGACCGAAATGCCATTTCGGTCCAGAGGTAAAAAAATTCGATCGGACTGAATTGGCATTTCGGTATTGATGATTTTTGTAAATCTCGGCGTAATCATGTCGTTTATTTAAATTTAATTATTTTAATTATGATTTTTAAAAAAAATCCAATTGAGAATGCGACTGCACCTTTTTGCACATGGTAGTTATAGATCTCTGATTTATTTATTTATTTCCTACGCCGACTTTAAAGTAGCAAGAAAATCTTATGAACAAAAAACGGACATCTCCAGTTCCTTAAAAAATACATAATAACCGTAGCAAGTTGGTGGGGCTCATGGACCGTCCATGCATGTGGGGCCGCCACGTCATGTAGTTGCAATGATGCGTGATTGTGTGGAGGATTGGAGAAGAGAAATTGTATTAAAATTTGAAGTGGGGTTGATAATTATATACATCACAAAATCAAGAGATAATGCAATCACCATCTGTCCTCGTTACATTTACACGAGAGACTATTTATTGTTGAGTTGTTCACGACTTGACTCATGCTCTTGTTTATTTTTCTTACTCGTGTTGTGTTAAGGTTGGATGAATACTATTCTCCGGAGGGTTTGAGATTTTTTGCCAGATTCACCTAGAAAGTAGTCATAATTACGTTTTAGTATATATAATTTGCGCAGGGCGGACCCAGTGTAGTCCGGGGGGGCAGTCGCCCTCCTGAATTTTGAGTTTTAGTGGAAATTTATCAGTTTCGATCGACTCTGCCCCCCTCCTGGAATTTTTTTTGTCCCCCTCTGGACGTTTAATTTGTAATTCAAGTTAAATTAGGGTTAAAATTGAAATAAATCTGTTGAATTTTGATTGTTAATTAGAATTATAAGTCAAAGCATGAGAAATTACAAGTCAAAGCATTGGAAATTATAAGTTAAAGCATTGTTTTTTGTTGAGTACTCAATTGGTTAATGGATTTAAATCCGATTAAGTATTTAAACCCGATTCGATATTTTTTTGCCCCCCCTGACGAAAATCCTGGATCCGCCCCTGAATTTGCGTCCAAAGGTTCAAATAAAAAAATATAGTATCTCTAGGAATATTTGTTTTACAAATTTTAAAAATTGTATTACTAATTATTTATTAGCATTTCTTTATTCTAAGAAGAATTTAAATTATAATTGTGTTAATAGGTCAGTTTTCGGGGGGGTTTCTTGTAACAATAAATTGCTTAGTTGAATTAAAAAAAAGGCGTATTAATTGTTAACAATTATTAAGAAGTTTTTATATGGATTCATCCTTCAATAAAATCGTGCAACATATTATAAATGTTGCTCTCAATTCGAACAAGTGTCGACAATTAGGAGCGGATTCAAATAGGTATGGGAGTAAGAAACTGCATACGTACTCCTAGATTTACAAAAAAAAAATAGCCCATGATTTTCTAGACTATTTCCTACTCCTGATAAACAAGTTTGCCTACCTCTGGTGGAGTCTGATATTTCTTTCTAATTCAACTCATTTTTTGCTTACCCCTGACCAAATTCCTGAGTCCCTCCTGTCGGCAATCATGTACATATAAATTTGATATAAATCAATATTGACAATTTGCAATAGACACTTTTAGATATTGACGAGCCATAAATTACTCATCAACCGTGTACAAGTACGACACAAATCAGCATTGACATTTAACAATATGACTACAAGAATAGGCCACTGTTTGCGAGGGTAAAAAGTGACTATTCGCGAGGGTACACCGACAGAAAAGTGTTATTTCTGAACGTATCGGTATTACCGATAGAAATATCCGCGAAGATACCGTCAGACAAAAAAAAATTTACCCTCACGAATAGTGACACATTTTTATAGTGGTACGTGTTCTTAATAGTAGACAAGTCAGAACTTAATTGCTTCTCTCAGCCAAAGCGATTTCCTTATTACTTCAGATGTATCACACATCACATTTATTTTAGTTTATATTGTTTCAACAAATAATTAACTCAAAGAATATATTAACAAAAAAATTTTAAGATACTATAAGGTCGATTTAAATTTAGTTTCATGAACAAATAAATGAAATTAATTAATTGAAGGGCATGAGCGAAAAATAGTTCAATCATTGTCCTGCCATTTGGATCACTGATAACTGAAAAGTATGGACACCTATGTGTCCTGCCACATCTTTTGGATTTTGCTTGTGCATATACGCAAGTATATAGTCCATTACTTATTAGCCTTATCGGTTTGTGGTTCAATAATTCTCTAACTAAATTCATGTATTATGACATGATATATTTAGGACGCATATGGTCGAAATCTCAGAAAAGACAATAATCCGATATATTTGAAAATAATGTTTCACGAAATGAGACAACAAATTTTGATTTTGTCAAAGGAATGGTTAATAATTGCAAGATTGGTAGGATTTAATAATTGTGGAGGATTGCCGTATTGTATTTTGTCAAAATAACATAAAGATCTCATAGCATCTGCATCTCAGCAACTCAAATGAGTTTCTAAATAACGGTTAACTATTTTTTAAAAATTAAGGTCTCTAAAGATTCTAACTCTCTATCTTTGAAATTAATTTTAGAGTTTCTATTAAGCCCCGTCAGCAACAAATGAAAAATGAGAAATAATTTGAGCCAATCATTTAGCCAGCATAGAATTTACAAACATATTTTTAATAAAAAACTTTACTGCATATTTTTTAAATAAAAAATTCTCCCACATTTCTGAAACTGAATTATAAACTGCCACATCAGATTAAAACTCTAATTATACCAAAGATGTATAGATGCTCTAACACAATTTATATTGAGACAAATGTTCTGATTTTGAGTGAAAACAAGCACAACCTATCTTGATAGGAGCAACGCCAAGGTGCTAACATGGAACTGAGATACGCTGTTATTCTCTCGGAATAACAGGGATCCTGTTATATCCTCTCTACCTCTCTAACATGTGATGTGCTCCTTTATCAATGATAAATCCAAAAGAATATTGAATAGAAAAGTTACAATGAAATTGAAAATTATGAGATATTACTTGTAATAATTCTATTATTTCTCCTGATTTTCCAATTTTCGCATTTTATTTGAATATTTTAATATATATTGAAAAATATATAAATTACAATAAATTAGAAAATTCATAGAACATTAATTCTAGATAATCTCTATAATATTTTCAATTTTTCCCCATTTTTCCCATTTTGCTAAATTTTGCTAATATTTTTTTTTCAAACCTTTTCCAAGATGATTTTATTGGAGTCTGGCGTAAGTAGGCTCTGTGCTGAAATTTTTTAGTTACCACCTCAAAATTTTATAATTCGCACTTTACCACTATTTGAATCAAAATTCAGAAATTAGCACGTGCACAGACCCAGTCTGCGCACCGTTTTTGACAGGTGCGCAGACCTGCCCATCTGCGCACCGTTTTTGACAGGTGCGCAGACCAGGTCTTCGCACCATTTTTTTTCCTATTCTGTTTTGATTAACATTCAGCCAAAAAAACAGAGCTTTGGTGCGCATACTGGATATGCACTGTGACAACTTCTGAATTTTTGTCTAAACGATAGTAAGTGCAAATTATAGAATTTTGAGGTGGTAACTAAAATTTTTTTGGGGTTGTGTTAAAGTGAGCTAATTATAAGCCCCTTTATGAATTGAAATTTCCACTTTCTTCTTTAAAAAAATTTCCTACGTATCGGAATTTGGATACTCAAGGTAAGTAAATCCGGACTGCGAACTCCCTATAGTAATTATAGACATCAAATTGAGTTTGGTCCAAGTAGAATTAATTTGAACTATCCATTTATTTATATTGCACTAAAGGTACCTGCGAGATACGGATAGCCATGATGTTGGATTCAACTTGAAAGCATCTCTTAGCACTGTGGAAATAGATGAGAATAATTTTTTAATTCGGAATTTAGATTCAATCATAATTTTAAAATTCTAAATTCAGAAATTAAATATTCACAATATGAGAAAAACATACTTTTATTAATTTACGTTACTCGTGCAAATGCAAATGTACATGTGAGAACTAAATGGAGGCTTAATCGAAATAATGTCAAAAGTCAACCATATATTTGTACCTAATCACACAGCTGAGTCTGAGTTTTTTTAAAGTAAAAATTAGAAGTCAAGCTATCCAACTATTTAATATTTACAAGATATTTTCTTATCCAAATTTCAACATGTCGACCGCTTATACAAAGGACATTGCCTTTACTTTTACAGTTGAACCTGAGTTGATTTAGTTTATGTTATTTTAGAGAGAATAAAATAGTAATAGAGTAAAGATGTTGTCTCCCGCACTCCAGTCCCCTAAACGTCCCCCCTCATTCTAACTAACTTTGTCAA
>JAJGRW010002441.1:0-11546 GCA_025461045.1 Carex parvula
TGAATCACAAGAATCACAAGAATCAGAAGAATCAACAGAATTTGAAGAATCACAAGAATCAGAAGAATCAACAAAATATGAAGAATCAGAACAATCAACAGAATTTGAGGAATCACAAGAATCAGAAGAATCAACAAAATATGAAGAATCAGAACAATCAACAGAATTTGAGGAATCACAAGAATCAGAAGAATCAACAAAATATGAAGAATCAGAAGAATTAACAGAATATGAAAATCACAAGAATCAGAAGAATCAACAAAGAATCAACAAAACATGAAGAATCAAAAGAGGCAAAAGAATATGAAGAATCACAAGAATCAGAAGGATCCACAAAATTTGAAGGATCCATCTCTTTTTGGCTAGCTTCATTCCTGAGCTCTCGATTCTCTAAGGAAAAATCAGAAGAATTAGAGGAATCAACAAAATCAGAAGAATCAGAAGAATCAACAGATTCTGAGTAATCACAAGAATCAGAAGAATCAACATAACTGTCGTTTTATTTTTTTTTAATTTCTTTTTGTATTTTTTGTTATAATTGCTATGCTAACTATGTCACTTGCTAGTTTTTTTAGAACTTGAATGAAGTTAGGTTGAGATTAAAAAAAAAAGAAAGGATCTTTTTTAATATGAAATGGATATCTCCGTATCTTTCCTTACTTTGAATTTTTAACTTATACTTACTGAAAGATAATAAAATATGAAAAAACCTAAACGAGGGATTTATTCTCCACGTATGAATCGGCGTTTATCTTCTAAACGTTTTCGTTTACTTAGAACTATACGACGTAAAATACAAAAAGGACTTATTCATATTCAAGCAAGTTCTAACAATACCATTATAACTGTTTCAGATTTTGAGGGTCAGGTAGTTTCTTGGGATTCCGCTGGTACTTCTCGATTCAAAGGTCCAAAAAACCAACACCCTATGCTGCCCAAACCGCAACAAGAAATGCTTTATATGTTACTGAAACAGGGTATGAAAAAAGCAGCAATTAAGATAAAACGGGCTTGGCCTGGAGAGCTGCGCATTAAAAAGCGTTGTTTCATAGTGGTGTTGTAAAATTAAGTTTCATACGTGATGTAACACCTCTGCCACATAATGGATGCCGGCCCCCTAAAAGAAGACGTGTTTAAAAAAAATCTTTTGATTAATTGAAAAAAGAAGCTCCGGTGTATAGAGAGGACCTCACCGTTTGAAAGGTAACCATAGAAACGATGGAACCATTATTTTTTTGGAATGAATATCGAATTCTTTATTTAAGAATGGGAAGAAAAGCAAGAATCGTGATGGGGAAGGTTCTAGTAGCAAAAACCATTGGAATCGATATTTGATATATTGAAGTGTTTTGTTATCGATTGACCCTAGACGTAGAAAATAATAACTGAAAGAAAAGAAATCGAATCCATTAGTTATTAGTTATTTGCAAATGTATCATTGTTTTTTTTAATCTTCTTATTTTTTTCATTAATACACATGATTTTTCATTATTTTTTCATTATGATTGGAATGGATTTCGATTTTCTCAATTTTAGTATTAGTAATTGAATTGAGATTTTTTTTTATCTCTCTTTATTTATTTTATATAGTGAAATGGAACTTCCTTTATTAAAATTCATAAAAGGAGTTATTCTTGGAATTAATTAGTTGTGCATACATAGGTTCATTTTCCAGTAGATTCCAACCTGGTCATACCTAGTTAAACCCAACTCAGTGACCTTAATTTATTTTTTCTGGTATATACCTGATTTTTTGATTTTTCCTGATTGGAAAAATCATTCATGAAGATAGAAACACATTGGAGAAATATAGAAGTATATGAAAATCACAATGACCCTATGGAAAAGGGTTCAGTACGCAACTGCTTGCGCGATTAACCGTTGGGTTTTTCGCAAGCAGTTCTTAGTTGATATTTCTACTATTTTAAAATTGTTTTTCATTCTCTCTTATGTAATTACAATGATATTTGTAATATGTATCCTATTAATCGCGGTATTCTTTTATTGCCGGTTCTTATTTCAAGAATTGTTCAATTTTTTATTCAATTGGTAAAAAAGGGCTTTTTTTCGATTTGAACGCATGACTTTTATAGAAGAAATCAGAATAGATAGAAAAATTGAATTATCCAATTCCAATATAGAATAAATCAGGATAAAAGAAATCAGAATAGATTACTGAGCCGTATAGATTACTGAGCCGTATGAGGTAGGAAACTCTCAAGTACAGTTCTAAGGGAAAGAATTCTCTATTCCGACCGGGGAGAAAAGGCCGTTCTAGAGAGCGATTCTGAAATTGCAGAGGCTTGGTCCAATCAAGCTGCTGAGTATTGGAAACAAGCTATAGCGCTTACTCCAAGCAATTATATTGAAGCACATAACTGGTTGAAGATTACAAAACGTTTCGAACTTAAATAAGATAAGATTACTCTATATCACCGTGTTTTAGACGAAAAACCGACTATTGCGAATTTGTAAACTTTAGAATATAATAAATATCGAATTCATTATTTAAGAATGGGAAGAAAAGCAAGAATCGTGGTTGGGAAGGTTCTAGTAGCAAAAGCCATTGGAATCGATATTTGATATATTGGAATAATGTGTTTTGTTATTGATTGACCCTAGACGGATAAAAGAATAACTGAAAGAAAAGAAATCGAATCTATTAGTTATTTGCAAAAATAGGCTGAATATAATATGCCTTTGGGTATACCAAAAGTACGTTATCGTCGTTTTTTCGAGGATAAACCGACTTGGATTGGCATATATGAACGACTTTACATAGAAAGAGCACTCTTTCTATGCAAAGAAATTAAGAAACTTTTCACCAATCGGTTTATCGCTCTCTTGTTACAACTGGATTCGGAAACTGATGTTTATGATGATACTGATGCTTATACTGATATCAGCATATATATAAACTCTACCGGTGGAGGAGCAGAGGCAGCTATATCTATATATGATACAATGAGGTACATTGTACCTGATGTATGTACAATAAATATGGGATTAGCTGCATCAGCAGCATCTTTGATCCTGGTGGGAGGAACAATTACTAAACGGGTAGCATACCCTAATGCTAAGGTGATGATTCACCAACCTAGCAGTGCCCGTGTTAAGGGAAATATACATTCCTTAAAAATAGAAGCAGAAGATATGCTTGAACTTCGTAACACAATTGCGGATATTTATGCAGAAAACACAGGTAAACCTGTAGATGTTATACAGAAGGATCTGGAAAGAGACTATTTTATGTCGGCAACAGAAGCTCAAGATTATGGTATTATCGATCACATAGTAAAGTCCAAAAAAGAAAATGAAATAAAAGAGTGATCCGATTGATTTTTTGTCAATCTATTTCAAAGTCGAATTTTCCTTTTTTGAATATGGAGTATTTCATATTCAAAAAAGGAAAATTGAGAAAAATAATATCTGGTTAAGATCGATCGAAAGAAAGAAATTGGATTCTGTATAGATATATACACAATATGCCAACTATTACACAACTTCTTAGAAACATCAAACAGCCAGAAAAAATGGTAAGAAATCTCCCGCTCTTAAAGGATGTCCTCAGCGTCGAGGACCATGTGCTAAGGTGTATGTGCGGCTCGCTTAGATCATGAATTCGAACAGATGAGAGAATTTTCCAGTATCAACGAGCAGTACTGATGAATAGGATATAAACATATAGGTATATTCTATACCTAATTATTCTATCAAATTGATGGTTTCCATTGGTCAAAATCCAATCATTTTCGAGAGGAAAAGCAAGACAGTTTAATAAAAATTTTTGATACTTTTTTTTCAAAAAGATTTTTCTATGCTATTTTTTAGAAAGACGTATGAATTTTCGATTTATTTGAAACTTGAAAACATATAATATAATTTTTTGAATTTATATCAGGAATAATTACTTTATTAATTACTTTTAAGTAACCATTCCTGACATATCTACATCAAAATACTTCATGAAGAAAATACTTCATGAATCAATTTAAAAAAGACCTAAAGTTAAGGACTTATCAATAGGCAGTGTGGCTCCAATACCTAACCAAAGAGCTACTATGGTACCGATTAAAAAAACCGTTGTAGCTACTGGACGGCGAAATGGATTTTGGAATTTATTGACATTTTCCAAAAAAGGTACTGTCAGTAATCCCAATGGTACTGAAACCATTAAAAGAACGCCCAATAACTTATTGGGTACTGTACGAAGTATTTGAAACACGGGAAAGAAGTACCATTCAGGTAATATTTCCAAAGGAGTTGCAAAAGGGTCCGCCGGTTCACCAATTATTGATGGTTCTAAAACCGCTAAACCTACGTTACATGCAATAGTACCTAGAATTACTACTGGAAAAATATATAAAAGATCGTTGGGCCACGCGGGTTCCCCATAATAATTATGCCCCATCCCTTTAGCTAATTTTGCTCTTAACACAGGATCATTTAAGTCAGGTTTTTTTGTTATTGGGATAGATGAATTTTTGTGTATAGATCCATCCCCCGAAGAAACCGGACATGATAATTTTTCATCATCCGGCTCGAGCAAAAATCAAAAGAATCAAACTAATATCAAATGTCTAATTAATCTATTAATAATATATTAATGTAATTATATATAAGACTCCATGATAAGATTTTATCCGATTGCATTTTGCAGTTGCAATTCCAACTAGGGATTGCAACAAATTCGAATTCTTTTTTTCTAAATAAATGCCCACTGTCCAAGTAAGCTTATAAAATTGATCATGATCAAGCGCTTTTTGGATTGTCTCATGTCTTCTGATTGGTTTTTATCGATAAAATATTTCGATTTTTTCCATATCCATATAAAGTATTTACTTGTTACTAAAAAAAATAGAACCTATATTCTTCCTTAGATCCCTTCTTTCACTCCGATAGTATCATAGATAGCAATCAATGCAAAGGAAATGAATGCATTTCTATACTAAAAACTAAAAAACAATTAAGTGGAGTAGATGAAATTCAGTAAGTGGAATAGACATAAAACTGAATCATGCCATATCATTTCACTCTATTCTACGGACCTTACAAAGCCTTTTTATAGATGACATTATTCAGGTATGATCATAGAGAATATTCTCTTTAAACGAACCGGCCTATCCCTCTACTACGTAAAGGGCTTACGTGGGTCTTGGCTGGATCCGGAGACACATTTGGTCGTGATTTACAACGTGGCGGATAAAATAATGTATCCGCATGGCCAAATTAATAGTTCAAGTCACACACTCCCATAATCCATCCTTTCTTTGCAAGATTCACTTCAACTAGTCGTATCAAATACAGAATAAAAGACTCATTGGTTGAAGAGAAGTATCCAAATAAAATGTGTGATTCTTAAAAAAACCATATTTATAGCAATGAAATAGTTTTGTCCTTCCCAATATGAATATATAATCAATCTATTTTTATGTTTTCTCTATAAAGGGCCCGAAATACCTTGTTTACGTATCATTAGAAAGTGCATCAACATAAATACAGCAGTAAGAAGAGGCAATACAAAAGTATGTAAACTGTAAAAACGAGTTAAAGTGGATTGGCCGACACTAGCACTTCCACGTAATAACTCCACTAAAGGGGATCCTATTAGTGGAATAGCTTCAGGTACACCAGTAACGATTTTGACTGCCCAATAACCAATTTGATCCCAAGGTAAGGAATAGCCAGTTACACCAAAAGATGCCGTTAATACAGCCAAAACCACACCTGTAACCCAAGTTAATTCGCGGGGTTTTTTAAACCCACCAGTGAGATACACACGAAATACGTGTAGAATCATCATTAGAACCATCATACTTGCTGACCATCGATGAACGGATCGGATTAACCAGCCAAAGTTGGCCTCAGTCATTATATATTGAACAGAAGAGAAAGCTTCTGTAACAGTAGGACGATAGTAAAAAGTCATAGCAAAACCTGTAGCTACTTGTACTAGAAAACAAGTAAGTGTGATCCCCCCTAAACAATAAAATATATTGACATGAGGAGGCACATATTTACTGGTTATATCATCTGCAATCGCCTGAATCTCAAGACGTTCCTCAAACCAATCATATACTTTATTGAGATAGGTAACTCGGGTAGATGACTCCCCCTCTGAGAACCGTATATGAAAATTTCATTTCATACGGCTCAAGCTGAAAGACCAAAATACTGATTTCAACGGATATTTTATAGGTTAAAACTTCTTAACCACTTGATTGATTTGAATGAACATATGAAGTAAGAAAATCCGTAATTTGATCTTTGTGATTATAATGCCAAAAAATATCAAGTTGGCTCATTTCTTTTTTTTATGTTGATAGTTACAGGCCTCTTGAATTTTCTCCTTCCTATTTTGAATTTTTATTGTTTATTGGATTTATTGTTTTCTGTGCATAAATTATACTTCTTCTTTTTTACTAAATTGATAGGAATTTTCTTGTTGAGACCCTATGAATCACTTTGAAACCTCAGATTTATACTAGAACCACGATGATTTATTTTCAAGCTAAACTCAAAGGATCTCTGAGTAAGAATCCTTTGATTTATCATTTTTTATAGATCCAATGACTTGACTCAACAAAATTGACAGAAAGAGTTGTGCTTCGGTCAAAATAAAAATATGAATGAAGTATAATTCGTTTGATTTAAAAAATATATATTCTGAAAATATATATTCTAGTTAATATATTCCCGTTTTTTGAGTCCGGTTACGAGGTCTGACTGAAAAATAGGTATAAATCATAGTTCAATTTTTTCTTTTCTTGGTCTATTATATTTATTTCGTGCTCCAGATACTAGAATAAATATCTGACGAGGTAGAATTCATTATCTTGTTAGAGATCGATAAAAAACCCATTCATTCTGTTATTATTCATAGGATCAATTATAACAAGTCACACACTCATTTTCCAAAAATACCGAAACAAAAAAGTCCACGATCGAACTACCAAAATCTTTTCTTTAGAAATCAAGATTTTAGCATTAGTAGTAATTTTTTCTTTACTGGAAAGATCAAAACCTCATAAAACCTAATTCCTAGTAATCCCATCCAATAAAACAGAAGAGTTATAAATTTCCAAAAGAATACATAGGAATACAGCAAATAAAGCCATTGCAACTCCCATAAGTGGTGTAGTACCCCAGCCCGGAGCTACTTTACCATATTCTGAATTTAAGGGTTTCAATAAATCCCCGACAGGAGTTCGTCTTGATCCAGATCTAGAACTATCTTCAACGGTTTGTGTAGCCATAAATCGTATTCTATTAAATAATGATTGGTTAAGATCTGTTGACTTTGTATACTATTCTGTTGTATTTCTAAATAAATGATCTTATATCGTATAGTAGATCCATTCTGGAAATTATTAAAAAATGGAAACAGCAACCTTAGTCGCGATCTTTATATCTGGTTTACTTGTAAGCTTTACTGGGTACGCCTTATATACCGCTTTTGGGCAACCCTCTCAACAACTAAGAGATCCATTCGAAGAACATGGGGATTAGTTGAAGTAATTGAAGTAATGAGCTTCCCTTATTGGTAGACTCATTACTTCAATTCAATTAAATTGTTTCAAGATTTATTTCATTTTTTTATTTTAGTTGGAACCTTAGGTGGTTCTCGAAAAAAGATAGCGAAAAAGATTATCCCTAAAATCGAGACTAAAAGGAATGTATAAACCAATGCTTCCATAGATTCGATTGTGGTTTACAATTATAGCTTCCACACCTATTCACTTGAGATCATTTATCTTATAAATAAAGAAAAAGAATCAAAGAGAAGATGATGATTAAAATCAAGATTCTTTTTTCTTGTACCCGATGAACAAAAAAAGAGGAAAGAAATCAATATACCAACCACAAAAATGCTCTATAAGACAGTTTGTCTCTTTGTAGTTGGATCTCCAACTTTTTGGAATGTTCCAAATTCCACTTGAGCATCCAAATCTGGATCAATACCAGCAAAAACATCTCTGAACAAGGTTCTAGCGCCATGCCAAATGTGTCCGAAAAAGAAGAGCAAGGCGAATGTAGCATGGCCAAAAGTAAACCAACCCCTTGGACTACTACGAAAAACACCGTCAGATTTCAAAGTAGCTCGATCTAATTCAAAAATCTCACCTAATTGGGCACGTCTAGCATATTTTTTAACAGTAGCAGGATCTGAATAAGTTACTCCATTAAGTTCACCACCATAGAACTCAACAGTTACACCTACTTGTTCAACACTATATTTAGATTCTGCCCTTCTAAAAGGAACATCGGCTCTAACAATCCCGTCTTCATCTACCAAAACTACCGGAAATGTTTCAAAAAAGGTAGGCATACGACGTACAAAAAGCTCCCGACCTTCTTTATCTCTAAAAAGGGGGTGTCCTAACCATCCAACCGCTATTCCATCTCCGTTATCCATTGAACCTGCTCTAAATAATCCCCCCTTTGCCGGATTATTACCAATGTAATCATAAAAAGCTAATTTATCAGGAATTTTAGACCAAGCTTCCGATAAACTTAGATTTTCGGCTAGCCCGGCGCTAACTCTTCGATATATTTCTTGTTGAAAGTATCCCTGGTCCCATTGATAACGAGTAGGACCAAATAATTCGATTGGGGTAGTTGCTGAACCATACCACATAGTTCCTGCAACAACAAAAGCTGCAAAAAAGACAGCAGCAATACTACTGGAAAGTACAGTTTCAATATTGCCCATGCGTAATCCTTTGTATAGACGTTGAGGCGGACGGACACTCAGATGGAATAAGCCTGCTAATATACCTAAGGTGCCTGCAGCAATATGATGAGAGGCTATTCCTCCTGGAACAAAAGGATCAAAACCATCCACACCCCAAGCTGGATTGACAGCTTGTACTTTTCCAGTTAGTCCATAAGGATCGGACACCCATATTCCAGGACCGTACAAACCTGTTACATGGAATGCGCCAAAGCCAAAGCAAGCTACACCTGAGAGAAATAAATGAATTCCAAAAATCTTGGGCAAATCCAACGAAGGTTTTCCTGTACGTTCATCACAGAATACTTCTAAGTCCCAATATACCCAATGCCAGATAGCTGCCAAGAAGCACAAACCAGAAAACACTATATGTGCCGCTGCAACACCTTCATAACTCCAAATACCTGGATTGGTTACAGTTCCTCCTGAAATATTCCAACCGCCCCATGAATTGGTTATTCCTAAACGAGTCATAAAAGGTATAACGAACATACCCTGTCTCCACATTGGATCAAGAACAGGATCAGAGGGATCAAAAACCGCTAATTCGTATAAAGCCATCGAACCGGCCCAACCAGCAACTAGAGCTGTGTGCATTATATGAACAGAAAGTAATCGACCGGGATCATTCAATACGACAGTATGAACACGATACCAAGGTAAACCCATGGAAACACCCCTTTATCAAAGAAAAATAGAAACTATATCACCTTATTTTATCGCATTAAAGTAAGAAGACTATATACTGTGTACCTAACCTAAAACTCTTTTCAGTAGATTCTGTGGGTTCATTTTGATTTCATCTCATTGAAAATCAAAATAAGGGAACAACTCTGTTCGTAAGAACAAAGAGAAGCAGATCTATTCTATACCCGATAAGTACCAATACGCAACGGGAAGATTGCATTATTGGAGAATAAATGGATACTTTTTGATCATTCGAATGATCAATCAATCCCTTCGTTACAGTTTTTTTGAATCGACCTATAAAATAAAAAGAAACCCATTAAATAAAGAAATAAAATTAATTAAGAAGATCTAATCAAGAATTTGATGTGTGTACAATAGCTATGGGATTAGCAGGGACATCTTTGATCCTGGCCGGAGGAACAATTACTAGATGGATAGCATACCCTAAAGCTAGGATTTTGATTCACCAACCTAGAAGTGCCCGTATTAGGACAATACAAATTATAGATGTATTAATGATGGAAGCAGAAGATATACTTGAACTTCGTAACACAATTGCGGATATTTATGCAGAAAATACAGGTAAACCTGTAAATGTATACAGAAGGATCTGGAAAGAGATTCTTTTATGTCGGTAACAGAAGCTCAAGATTATGGTATTATCGATCGCGTAGCGTAGCAAAGTTCAAAAAAGAAAATGAAATAAAAGAGTGATCTGAGTGATTTTGTGTAAATCTATTTAAAGTTGAATTTCCTTTTTTGAATATTAAGTATTCAATATTCAAAAAGGGAAAATTTATTTATTTAAATTTATATAGGGTTCTTAATCTTTATATAGTAAGAAGAATACTCGATGAAAAAAATTGCCTCCAATAGGATTTGAAGCTATACCAAAGGTTTAGAAGAGCTCTGTCCTATCCGTTAGACAATGGACGCTTTTCATACCATTGCTCGAATATGCTATATAAAAAAATATAGGAAGATAGAGCACGATTAAACATAGGAGAAAGAGGGGATGGACAAATTCGAATTTGTAATAGAAAGGTTACACTAAGAGTATTAAATTCCCAGTCATTTTTTTTATGTGTTTTGGAATAATTATTATGAAATCCAAATGAGTCCATATTCAATCTATTTATGGAAGAACTGTATTTCTATGCAATATGAGATATTCAGTAGCTAAACAACACTATGAATATCATTAAGTAATATATATAATATTTATAAATTAAGAATAGACTATAACTAATTAAAGTTAATAACTTTAATGGTAAACTAAGTTTAAAAACACAAGAAAGATATTCAGAATGATCTTATCTATCTTCTATTCTAATGAATAATGGGATATCTTTTGATTTTTACTTTCTTTTTTTTACGTACAAAAAAAGATATTATGTTGTATGAAAGTAGATCTATATAAACTATTTTTTGATAGCCTCAATATATACTAAACAAGTTCGATCCTGCTTATAAAGAAATATTATTAAAAATTTCGAAATGGCATCATCCCTAACATTTAAAACTATATTAGACAAAAAATATTCTATTCGTGATACCGAGAAAAATATTTTCAAGATAAAAAAAAGTCCGTTGGGCACCTAATGCTTATGTCATAATAGATTCGAACACTTGCCTCGGATTGACTCAATATCATAATTGCTCTAGTGAATAACTATCTAGTTTAGTAAATAACTTAGAAATAGATGATGATAGATAGATAAAGAACTAAATCAAAATCCATCTTTTGGAAGTTCACTAAAAAAACTTGACTCTTGGCAGGTCTCTTTGTATGTGTTGTCCGGAAAGAGGAGGACTTAATGATTATTCGTTCGCCGGAACCAGAAGTGAAAATTCTTGTGAATAGAGATCCTGTAAAAACATCTTTTGAGCAATGGGCCAAACCTGGTCATTTCTCAAGAACAATAGCTAAGGGTCCTGATACTACCACTTGGATCTGGAATCTACATGCTGATGCTCACGATTTCGATAGTCATACCAGCGATTTGGAGGAGATCTCCCGAAAAGTTTAGTGCTCATTTCGGTCAACTCTCCATTATTTTCTTTGGTTGAGTGGTATGTACTTCCATGGTGCCCGTTTTTCCAATTATGAAGCATGGCTAAG
>JAJGRW010002442.1:0-12916 GCA_025461045.1 Carex parvula
ATTGTTCTACCATCTAAAAAAATAGTAAAAAATTTTACGGAGGCCCTCTATGCTATGCGTAGCACCGTAGCCAACTCCTATATATATATTTACTTTTTTTAGATATGTAAAATCATTGATTTCGATGGTTCGGAATCATCTTAAAACAATAATTTTGTATCTATTTTTTTTTAAATAGAAAATTTGATCTCAAACACATTTTATTATGAAGATTAAAAACAGAAATAAGAATTGACTACTCAGACTTTAAAAATAGAAATAAGAATGTAAAACATAATTGAAGCATAAAACTAATATTGTATTTTAATGCTACTCATGTATCAAAATATTTTTTGCATAAAATATTTCTTTATCATTTACGGGTCAAAGTCCTTAATTTTTACTATAAAAATATTTTTGGAAATACCGGTATGAAAAGCAATTTTTTTAAATTCCCAAGAGGTTTGGGATTTGGGAATGTAAAGTAAATCTTAGATGAAAAATTAGAATAACTGCAGTCATTGAATGAAGTCCAGTTAAAGTAAATCTTACGCAATATGACAAGAACATTAATTGACTTAGTTTTCCGAGAATATATTGCGCCTCTCTATCCCCGATTTTGTTAGGAAGCTGGTATGAGTACCTGCACTTCAGTACTTGCATTGTACCCGCATCTTAACTGTTATATTTCTGATGATCTGTGAGAAATTTTGCGAATCTAAAACCACGAACATCTTGTACATAATTTTCTCTTTCAAATGAGATCTATGATGACGTACCTTTGGGTTCGTCGTCACGCAAGTATTTATACCTATACTTTCAAGTATTTTTTTACATATGATACTGGATTACATCTGAAAGTATTAATATCAAGTATTGTAAGTATTTATACATATAGGTCAATTATTTTTGTTAGATGGAGGTTGATGCGGAGACTATTAAGGAATATTGATGGGGGATGTCGTGTTTTTCTATAGCTAATTATGAATCCTAATACACCTAATTTGATTGCAAGCGTACAATCTTGCCGAGTAGTAGTTCGGGTGTCGAATCCACAGGGACAACTCGTAAAGTACTGGCTCTCACCAATTCATTAAGCTAGACAGACAAAGTTTGAGTTAGTTTCTAAATCTAATTAAATCGAAAGAAGCAAATAATAACTGTCTTGGGTCTGATTCAAGTGTTGGAGTTCCAGGGGCTTCGCATTCCTATCCACTAGGGTCTCAATCTACTCGATCGTGTTCCTAAAGCATGCATGGGTGTTTTGTCTAAAGTGATAATAGCGTGCACTTCACGGTTAAGTACATCGTGGGCTAATATCGTACTTTTATGTTACCTTGGACTTCTCGGTTAAGTACTTCGTCCTAATAACCTATTCTTTACTCTTTTGGTCGGAGAGTTAACGCAAGTGATTTTTAGTCATTGAATAAATTCCTAAATCCATGTATCGGAGGAGTAAGGTTAAACCACACAATTCATGCATAAAATCAAGTATTTAAAGAGTAAATCACTAATAGTCAATAAAAACCACAAATCGAGTAAGATAGAGTGCACCTAGTTTCGAGTTTTACATGCCATCGCCCCTAGAGAGGAGGTTAGCCTCTCATAAGGTGGTGAATAGTTACAAATGGGATAAGCAGTTGTTACCCAAGTCTAGAGAAAGAAAAATAGAGTAGAGAATGCAAATCCAAACACAAATCTCTTCTCCCTTGAGTTTCTCCTTCTTCAAATCGCCCTAGATCTGAAATCCTAGCTCTTGAGATCGTTCCCACTGAAAAGAAAGTGTGTAATGTGAACCCCTCTCATTGGGGAAGGAGGTTCGGGCTATAAGCATGATTCTGGGCTTGTAGCAGCCCAAAATTCGGAAGCAGTGAAGAATTTGCAGGTCGCAATAATGAAGATTGCGGGTCGCAATAATGGTGCAAAAATGTGGCAGTGAGCTGTCTAGTAGAAGTTCTGTTATTGCGGCCCGAATAATGATTATTGCGAGTCGCAATTTTTCTCTGATTCTTGCCTCTACGTGCCGTCTAGGTTCCGATCGCGTCCGGACTTGCTCCAAATTATTCCCATTTGCTTCTAGTACCTGAAGATACATGAAAACATAGCAGTATCTCGAATTTGGGTGCAATATCTAACTAAATGGCTTTAAACCAATAAAAAGGGGATAGATTTAGAGGCCAAATCCTACCAAAAAGTATATAAAATTTAGGCTTATCAGAGGATACGGGGTCTCTACTACTTCATTAGAGGAAGGTTGATGCGGGAACGATTAGGGGATTGGAAAATGGGATGATCATATCAAGTTACATATGCAAGTATTTATATCTTATTTTGCAAGTATTAACAAGATTTCAGCGGTCGAGAAAAGAAAAGGGCCGCCGAGATTTTGAGCGGCCGAACAATTTTTTTTCCTGTGAAATGGACTATATAAGGGGTGTTTCTCTATCCTCCCACTCACAACTCACTCATAACCTCAACAACAAAAGAGAAAAAAAAGAAGAGAAAGAGGAAGAGAAGATGCGATTTTCGAGGCGAAAATAGATGAATTTTAAGACGATATTTTGATAACTTATTTATTTATTTATTTTGAGGCGAAACAGACAGTTAAAGGGACTGAAACTATTTTTGCCTCAAAATTTGTCTATTTTAGTCTCCGAAATCGCCTCTTCTCTTTCTTTTTCTCTCTATGTTGAGTTTGAGTGAGTTATGAGTGAGAGAAGAGAGAAACACTTCTTATATAGCCTATATCACAGAAAAAAATGCTCGACTACCCAAAATCTCAGTGGCCCTATCTTTTCTCGGCCGCCGAAATTCGAGCGGCCTAGGCATATTTTTTAAAATTTTCAGAAAACTTGAATATTTCTATTATTTTTTATTTAATATTGGATATTAAAAAAATCAGCTATCTCTCTTCATGTAATGAAAATTGTAATGAGAAATATTTTTTGCACTTTGGGCCGAAATTTTTAAAGTTACTATTGTCTCAAAAAAATAAACCAAAAACCACACAAAATATGAGTATTTCGAAATCTACCACGGCCGCAGAACACCGGTGCGGTCCCAAATACTGAGGACAGCACAGGTATTATGCGACCCCATGTTATTTTTTTATTTTTTTGTTTAATAAAAATTGCGTTGGCATTCGTGCCCCATCTCAAACAAACAGAGATATATCTCAAAGTTTGGCATTCGTGCCGCATTTCCTCTTGGAATTCACAGCGACTGAGATATCTCAAATTTTGATTAAACTAAAAAAAAAGGAAATATTTGGGGCCGCACCGGTGTTCTGCTGCCGTTGTAAATCTGAAAATATTCAGATTTCGTGATTTTTTATTTATTTTATTTCAGAGAATGGTAACTTTAAAAATTTCGGCACTTTGGGTGATTTGAGCTAACAAAGTAGAGATCTAAAATCTGAAATGATGAGCAACGTAGATTTTGATAATAGGCCAACTTCTTTGAGCAATGCAAAAGGAGTGCTCTTAATGAAAAAAAAAAATAATTTGCATGTGAATGTACCGTCAGAGTTGTCAGTCTGAAACGGTACTTCAGGTTGTAATTGATGTATTTTTGTTAAATAGGCAATTGTGAGCTGGCTTGTTCAGTGATATACTGATATCTGAATAAAATAAAGTTGAAGATTTGACATCCAGAAAAAGATATTTAGAAAATTCAATTTTATTTAACAATTATGAAAAGCTATATTATATTTTTTTTAAATTTAAAATTTAAATTACAGATATGATTTCTTTCATTTACATAAATCACATGTCATTCTTTGAACTGGAATAACATATTCAAAATATTAATGAAGCTGCGTCATTATTTTTTTTAACACTCGTTGGATGATTAATGGACATTCAAATTGCATCAAATTTGATACATTCTTATTTGAACCGCAAAGAAGATCCTTGTAATATAATTTTTAAATTATGTTTTGCATTGCACCGTACTAGTTGTACAGTTGACAAAATATTTTACTTCCAATATAAAATATATCTTGATCACATGTTTAGTTATTTCGTCTCATATTTTGATTTTCATTATTGAAGATATAATACATTTATTGATAGTTGTATTAAAGTCTGAGTTGAAATATTTATTTTCTTTCTGGTAAGTATCAACTACGTATTAAATGATGGACAAGGCACGCAAAAATATCAAATTAGTACAAATTTACAAGGCACACAACAAGGAGCAGATTCAGAATTTCGATCAGGAGTAGGCACAAACTAATGACAATAGTGTAATTTTTTTTTCAGGCGAATAAGAACGAAGTAGCAGATAAGAATTTAAAAAAGCCATGGCGAGACCGGATACGTCACGGCACGATACGTTTCGGTTACAGCACGACACGTTTGCCGGTCACTTGTCGTGACTCACATGTCCCGTGCCGTGACCGTTCACGTAACGTGACCATCTTTCAAAAATTTGGCACGAACGTCATGCGAAAGATCTAATCGAGGCACGGCATATGGTCACGTGTAATTAGGACCGTTAAATCTTAATCGAATGGTGAATCTTGAATAAACTAATATAAATTATAAAAAAAATAATTAAACATGACCAAACGTAACAAACTGATTATGTGTGGTCAAAGCGTGACTAACGTGTTGTAATTATCCTTTCAAATTTAATCACAGCACAACATAACACATAAAACTCTGACTTGATCATAGCACGACACGTAATATTCAAAAGTAAACACAAGTTTAATTTACTACTAGATCTATATTTATTTTTCAAATCCAACCCTTGAGGCTCTCTGGATCCGCCGTTGCACACAACCAGCAACAAGTTTTACGCATCGATGTGCTTCACGCGCCGCGGGAAAACTAAACCAGGATTTTTTTTTTTTTTATCTGTGCAGGGCAGTGTGCACGGTAAGTTTTAACCAACCACATATCCCGTACTTCACGCCAAGATATACCCAACATTTTTCTACAGAAAGCTGTACTTCAGCCTTCTATCATATATTTATAAAGATGTGAGAAACCATTAACCATCTCAATTTTGCTAAAAAGTATAATTATGTATGAAATCTTAATATATGTGTCTAAAAATGTAATATGAAAAATTGAAAACGTACTGTTAAAATTTAAGTACGGTTCAGATACGGATTACATACTATTCGATCCGTTTTCATCCCGGCTAATGAGGCCGTTAGTCTGCTAGCGTAGTAACATTATTCGTAAATAAAACGTTTTTTAGTGTTTTTGAACCGAACGACGAATTATTCAGTTGATCAAAACTTTTCTGAATAATTCACAAATTTCTCCAATTTTACGAATTATTTGCGAATAAAATGAAAAAAAAACACAAATTTCATTTTTTGCTCACTTGAGGAACCAAATTATTTTCAAATTATTTTCGAATCACGAAATTTTTAACTCATCCTTTAAACCGGAATAATTAATTTGTCACTGTGCTTGCTAGCATGCTGACACATGGAAAAAAAACAGCATAAACGCGGTGCGCTGTAGTCAAGACACCAGTTAACTGACAATGGGACCTCCACTGTTCAGTGCTGCTCTTTGGAAATTCTACCTACCCTGCGTGCGGGTCCCCTGAACAGCTAGCCCCCTAACGCGTTAGCGGTGCAGCTCCATTGTCAGTCTCAAACTCTCATCTCAACCTAATAAATCTTGCCTGCACTAGATTTCCTATGGACCTCTCCAGTTCCTAAAACAGAACATATCCATATGGACGCCGAAATTTTTATAAAGTATCCTCAATAAAAAAAAAATTAAACAAATATCATCAATTGTTTTTATAAAAAAACTCCTTCTACCGTTGAGGTTGAGTTATCTTGGTACAATGTATTTTTTTCTTTTACAAATTTAAGAAGATGTGACGTTCACATTTCATTACAGAAATATTTATGTTTTTGCATTGAAACATAGATACATTTGTGCTGTAATTAACCATGGTATAAAATATCGACGCATCATTGATGTTTTTGTATTTAAACATGCATGAAGGATAAATTGGTATAATTTTTTTTAAATTCTAAAATAAATAGCATATAGATGGAGGATTAATTGAAAAGTAAAGTTGTTCATAAATTAATTTTTGTAATGATGAATATCAACCTCACAATATATAACCCTGATGAAATGACCAAATAAAACAAAAACACTGTATTTGTTCAAGTAAAAAAAAAAAAAAGTAAACGACGCTCATTTTTTGTAATATTGATACTCAATTTTGGAATATTTATTACTGTAAAATAATTTTTTGTTATGAATAATTAACATACCGTAGAACCAGAAACAACTTCAATTAAAATTTTGAGATCCTAAATGTTTTTTCTGCATTTTTTATTCTTCCGACGTCCAAAGGCTTATGAGTAAAATAATATTCTAAAATAATCTTTTTTTGGAAAAATAAAAGATACAATGTGACATTAATTGATTAGTACGGAGACTTCAAATTTTGATTTGAAATTTCTAATGGTTGATTTGAGTCAATCAATGTGATCTGAACATTCAAAACTTGTATTTCTTTTTGTTATTATATCATTTTATATTGTTTTTACATGAAACAACTATTGATCATAAAAATCTGGATAGTCTGAAAACACTATTTTCTCTATATAATAGAAAATAAAATAATTAAAAATATACAAAAATTGACAATTTACAGAATTTGAGCATAGATATCACATTGAGAAATTAGTTGTGATATTGACTGATCCAAGCTTCATGTCTCATTTTAAACATTCATACTAAGCAACCAATAAATTAAATCTAAACCATTATTCGTCCTATATACGAAGGATTTACTTATTCTATTCCGACCATTATATTTATTATTAATAAAAAATGTCATTGTTAGTGTTAGGAAATATACTGTGGTTATAGGAATGATGAATAAAATGAGCAGTAGGGGTTTTGTCCAGTGCGTGCAAAACGGAGAGAAGAAGATGTTTAATTTTTACTATTAGTATTGACCCACCAACCTTCCCGGTCTGCTGTCTTCCTTCCTCCAAAAAGCTCATAGCAGAAAGGGAAAGCCCATCGCACCTAAATAACAGTCTCAACTCAAACCACTCCCCCATCACAAATCCCACACGGAAAGGCTCATAGATCAATATCTTCCTCCCCTCCCCTCCCCTCCATCTCTCTACCATGGAGATGGATCATGTACCTCTCCTTCTCCTCTTGTTCTCCTCTCTAACCCTCCTTCCCCCTACATTCTCCCAATCCTCCTCCACCTCCACCTCCACCCCTGCCATCAACTCCAATTCCGTCTTAGTCGCACTGCTCGACTCCCACTACACCGAGCTAGCCGAACTGGTCGAGAAGGCTCTTCTCCTCCCAACTCTCGAATCCACATTAACCCTCCACAACCTCACCATCCTCGCTCCTCAGAACTCCGCTCTAGAGCGTGACCTCGACCCTGAGTTCAGGCAATTCCTCCTCCAGCCACGCAATCTCAAATCCCTCCAAACTCTTCTTCTCTACCACATCATCCCCAATTCCCCACATCGATCCACTCCAAACCTCCGATTCACACCACACTCTCGCTGGTGAGGCTGTCCCGCTGTCTGAGACGGCCGTCACTGAGCTGAGATCCATTGTTAAACCTGACGGAGTCATACATGGGATAAAGACATTGTTAATTCCCAAATCGGTGCAGGAGGATTTTAATAGGAGGAGGAATCTTGCTGCAATTTCTGCTGTTTTGCCAACTGGCTCACCGGAGGTGGACCCACGCACTCACAGATTGAAAAAACCAGCCCCGCCTGTCCCAGCCGGTGCACCGCCAGTGCTTCCGATTTACGATGCATTGGCACCAGGACCTTCTATTGCTCCCGCACCTGCACCGGGTCCTGGGTCTGGAAAACACCATTTTAACGGGCATGCCCAAGTGAAGGATTTCATCCAGACTCTTGTGTTGTATGGTGGTTACAACGAATTAGCTGACATTTTGGTGAATTTGACTTCTCTCGCCACCGAAATGGGCCGTCTCGTGTCGGAGGGTTACGTTTTGACGGTTTTAGCCCCGAACGATGAGGCCTTGGGGAGGTTGACGACCGACCAGTTGAGCGAACCGGGTGCGCCGGAGCAGATATTGTACTACCATATTATACCGGAGTATCAGACTGAGGAGAGTATGTACAATGCGGTACGGCGGTTTGGGAAGTTGCGGTATGATACCTTACGGCTGCCGCACAAAGTGGTGGCCCGGGAGGCTGATGGGTCGGTGAAATTCGGGACGGGCGACAAGTCGGCCTATTTGTTTGACCCAGATATTTACACTGATGGGAGGATTTCAGTGCAGGGGATAGATGCCGTGCTATTCCCGCCTGACGAGGCGGTCCCACCGGCGATGGGTGTATTGCCGGCCGATAGGAAGCCGCCTGTTATTGTCAAGAAGAAGCATAAAAGAGGTTAGTTCTCTTTAATTTTTTGTTGCAATTTTTTATCATCCATAGACCATAGATTCGTATACCATCATGCATTTTCATAGATTGTTAATTATTATTCACCTTTGTTTTGACGAAATATGTCTTGCATTTGAACATTGTGAAAACATAAATTGATACATTGTGGGGGCAAATTAGGGATCAACATGCAATTATGCAACAACTAATGAACTAAACCTAATATTTTGTCGCTTTTAATTAATACGTTTGACGACCTTTCTTTAATTGTTTTTAAGAAAATTGGGTAGTTGTTAAAACTTGTTAATTATGTGCACAACTAAATTAGGATTATGATTGCACATATAGGCGGCATATCTGATGAATTATTATTTAGTTAAATCACTCCAGCTAGGATTACAATTCTCCTCTGTTAGCTTTTAGACTTTCCATTTTTTTTGTTTTTACTTTTTAAGAAGTCCAATGAGCCAATGACGGATATCTCATCTCTGTCACTATCAACCTCAGGGTTGCATATTTGCAGAATGAACCTCTTGTTTTTTTTAGTTTGCAAAGTGATGAGAATATATATGCCTGTTCATACCTAGCTGGCTGTTATTAGTTGGGAAGTCAAAATCAGACTGGTTTATTTTTTTTGTTTCTTCCATATCGACTTGGTATACATACTTGTACTTTTGTTCTGCGTGCAGGCCTTGTTATTTTATTGGAAATTTTTTATTGGTAGTAATTAGTAGAAAATAAGAGAGACAAATGGTAAGATTACATTAATATTTATATTGGTAGTAAGATCGGTAAGAATTCTACAGATTTTAACTTTTTTTTTTTAATTTGATGTATAATTAGAGAGAATTCTTATATTTGATTTCTAGTAAAATATGAAAAGTTTTTCAAAAAATAGATGAAATGATTTTGATATATCTAAATTTTAAGGTACTTTGTCTATTTTTGTAAAAAAATATATATCTTACTAGAAAAAATTAAAAGGAAAAAAGAAAAAACCTGGTTTAGATCGGTAAAATTCTTACCGATTCAAACTTTTTTATTTTTAAGATCGGTAGAATTTCTACCGATCTTACTACCAATATAAATATTACTGTACTCTTACTGTTTGTCTATATTCTTTTCTATTAATTACTACCAATAAAAAATTTCCTATTTTATTATCTATTCAATTCCTAGTTGGGTTTTAGCTGTCATTCAGTAGACCTCCATTATTGTTCCCTTCCCTTAGACTTCAATTATAACCTTCCCAAAATTTTATTTCGGAGCGTTTCAGGGCCTCTGCCCTCTGGCATCACGCATGAATACCAGAATTTTTTATTTGTAGAAATTAATATAAAATAATACATGCATAGAAGGACCCTTAAAATATTTAGACTCGAAGTCGATGGAGCCGAAATTTTTTGTTGGATCCATTGAATCAACCACACAACACAGACGTTGCAATATTTAGATCACAGAGGATCGTTATATCCGAAAAAATCTTTTAGGGTTCCTTCTGTGCCATCTAAATCTTATGGGGGCCGAATTTTTTTTACGACTCCTACACAATCTAAATCTCACTGTACTCATTTCAATATTCTATATTATTAATTTCTATAAATAAAAAATTCTGCAGAAACACACTTCATTTCAATTTCTCTTAAAAAAAATAAGAAGAATGGAACATACTGAACTGGTTACTGGTACCCACACCATTTTGTCTTCATTATTGGTTCAATTGACAAACCTAAACTAAGAATATTGTTTTGTCTTTTTGTGTTCTTTTACACAAGTACTAGCATACATTTCACTCAACTATATTCCTAATTAAGCTTCAAATAAGCTTATGTTGAAATTTGATCTATAGATTTTTGCTAGGGAGGACTATACTGTATTTTTCGGTGATACCGTATTGTTTATTGATTAGTTCAAGTAACCGGTCAGTGAGAAATCTCCATCCAGTTATAATGTATATATTCAGAGCATTACATTTCTCTACAAAAATAATTGAACTATTACATGTGTCACATTGTTCTTATTTTCTTAATGCTTAAGCAATTCCTTTTGTTTTCTCGTGTTAATTATTATTAGAGAAAATAGCTTTCTACCTACCGTAGCCAGAGAGAGCTTTCTTTTTTCTATTTATTGTATTCAAATACAGTAGGGCCACCAGCAAACTTTCTATTTAAAATTTCATCATAATATAGTTTTATTAATTCTACGCATCTAGGTGTCTCTCACCTAACAAAAAAATTTAAAAAAATGTCATGCATATTTGTTCAAATGTTATTTTCTCTTAGCATCCAATTAAATAAACTGATGGAATGTCATATTAGTTCGTTTGCATGTTGTTTCTTATAGCGACGAAGATGTGTACTTACATTCATTCAATTGCATTCTTAGACTCACAATGAAGTGTGCCCTCCTTTTCAAGCTGAAGGAACTATTTAGTTATTTAGAAAATAACATGTGGTTGTTGTGTTGCGCTTTAGTTCAGATAAATTACAATTTAAGCACTAGTAATTAATATTTAAACTTTAATTTCAGGGAGAATATTGGAAGCTGCGTGCCAATTGGGTGCCATGACTCGCGTTTCCTTTTGCAATAAAAAAACAAAATAATAAGAGATAAACGGGGCCCACGTCGAAGATGAATCAAACACAAATGGGGGTAACACTGTTGGCTAGGAGAAAAAGTTTTAGAAATGTGATTGCTTTAAAGGTCGAGAGTTCGAGCTTCACTCACGACTTCGTAGTTTTTGTGAAGTTTTAAAAAAAAAACAGACAGACTTGCCTTTGGAAGATATATACTAGTAATAATAAAAATTAGAGGTGGAAAATGTAAAGTTGTTCATACTCAGAGTTCTTGGTATTGGACTGTCGGTGTATAGCGAAATTGTTTTTTTTGTTGGTTGGTTGTTTATTCTTTTTGCAATTCAGTATTTTTGATGTCCTGTTTTGAAAAGGTTGATTAAGTAAGTAAAAAAAAAAAAAATAATCTGATGATTGTGTTATCCGTTAGCTTATTTTATTAATTGATGTGACATCTATCCTGTTTATTAGGGCCTCTTTATTAGGCCGAATCCTTATATAAAAAAAATATTATTCCATAGAGGAGCTCTACAACATTATAGCAAACGAAATAAATAGAACCAAAGAATAGGATTCTCAAATATTTAAGCTGCCGCTGCATCGCAGAAACAAAATTTTTAACATTTTTTCTACAAGAAAAAAATAATCACATTCACCCTGGACCTTAGAATATTATCTTATGTTGGTGGTAAATTATACTTTGAATTCCTTTCTAGTTTCTGATGTGTCGTATATGGCCCATAACATCATTTTCACGAGCTGGCTTCTATTATATGAGGGCCCGTTCGATATGATTCATATAAACTTTTATACTTTAAATTGAGTGTACTACTTCATCAGATGAGGAAATAATTAACGACTGTAAAAAGTTAAGATGGACTTCGATTTGTGATGTTACACAAATCATGTGAAATTGATCCAAAGTATTTGTAATCATAGCCGACTAATTGGATTGCTTACTTCACTAGTCTTGAATCTTCAACAATATTTTAATGAGGAGAGATCTAGTTACCACAAGTTTGAGTTACAACAAGTTACCACAATTTTTTTACATTTCAAATTTCAAATCGTCGATCCAAACCGTTCAACATAAATCTCCACAATAAATGTGCTTCCAGATCAAATTTTATATTTTTGAATTTTTTACTTTATTAAGTATTTTACAAAACTAGTCAAATTCAGACCATTGAATTTTGTACCCATCGTAATAAATAGTAAAAAATTCAAAAAATAAAATTTGATTTGGAAGCACATTTATTGTGGAGTCATGTTGAACGGTTTGGATCGATGATTTGAAATTTGAAATGTAGAAATGGTTGTGGTAACTTTGTTGTAAAGAAAACAAAAAATTTTCTGGAATGTGTTTGGTTGACAACACTAGGGAGGTGAAGGGTACATGAGGTGAACAGGTTTAACCTTGCGATTATAATCAATATAATGATTTCCTCTCAATTTGGGTGTAACAGATGAAAAAAATTTGTTAAAAATTATTAAGAAAAATGACATAAATGTCCAACCCTATATCTTACTTATATAATTCTCATTCAGTTTTTATCACAACCTACAACAGCTACTGAATTTCTCATTAACCTTCTAAATTTTAATTAACCAAACAAGAATAAAATGAAAAGAAAAATAAATTTATTTTCTCTCATTAATCTTTCAACATGAAGAGGTTATTATGAACCTTCCTTTCTATTTTATTTCATTCCATTTCATTCTTCACCTCCCTTCTCTTCCTCTATCTCCCATCCAAACAAGGTTAGTGGAAACTGGAAAGATTATGCCACTGCTGGCTGTGCTACCACAACAATGAAAGTTAAATATTAATAACATATTAAATAGCAATGAAAAGAGCTATTTTCTTTAATTAGATTGTTACTATTTCAAATTGAGGCTGACCGCCTTATTTCAATTATAAAACTATTTTATTGCGTTTGATAAGTGAAAGTAGACATTATATCCTTTTAAAAGT